>JAJHUR010111211.1:1264-16423 GCA_027495735.1 Lutjanus campechanus | reverse complement strand
CTTTTAATAACTTCTTATCAGGAACGTCTTTAGAATTGCTCCCATCGATTTTGAAGTCAATCTGATCAGCTGTGGAGGAGGAGTTTGTGAAAGTACAATGAATGGAAAAATACACAAAATTGGCACAATAAATTCAACATGGCTGACTTCCTGTTGGGTTTAGGGTTTGGCTCCATGAACTTCTCAGTCAGTCTCATACAGTCTCATAGCTCGATAGCAGGACTGATTCTCGTTACTTCTGTCCCTCCTGTTCAGAGTTGTGGTGGACTACAGAACCTATCCCAGCATGCACTGGCCTGCAGGCGATTTAGAGTTTCTGATTCATCCACCTGTGTGTCTTTGCCCTGTAGGAAGAAATCCATGGAGACACAATGAGAACATAACAAAACAGATGGCAGCTCCTTTACAGGGTTAACAGAAATCCAATTTTCTACCTGTTACTTCACCCATTAACAGAGCTGTCCGCCTGAAATCTGTTGTGCTGAGTGGACGGGCAGAGACAGAGCAGGACCCAGCAGGGACATGTCACAGTGGAGAAACCAATCTATAGAGACATACATGAATAAGGAACATGTGAAAAAAAAAACACACACACACACAGAAAAACAGTAAAGAGTGACTGGACAGCTCACAGCTAAAATGAAACAGAACAGCTCGCATCCTTAAATTATTTATGTCGCCCCCTTTTTAAATCCTGTCTTCTCTTTTCTGTCCATGGCAGAGTTTATAACTGCTTCTGTCTCCAATATTTAATCAGGGAAAACCACAGTTATGGTCAAAAAGACGTTTTCCAGTCTGCTGGACATCAGGACAGATCATAGTAGAAACAACTAATACGAAGACATAACTTTAATAACGCCAGAGCAAACTGAATGAAGCCAAGGAATGTAGCACAGAACAAACACACGGAGAGAAATGAGTCTCCAGTTACAGACGATCACTGGACTTTCTTTTGTCAGTGTGGATCAAGGACTCACTGGTAATAAGGCTTAGAGCTCGTGAGAGACGTTTGGTAACACATTCACATTGTTGTGGGTTGTTTAAAGGGATAGTCCGCATTATTTGAAGTGGGGTTGTATGAGGCTGTAGTATTACCTACAGGACCCCAGGTTTGGAGGAGCAGAGAGGAGACACAGTCAGCAACAAAAGGTATTTTAGCCACTTAAAAAAAGGTCTACATATTTTCACTGCAATACTTTGCCATCAGACAGCGTTTTCTGAATGGAAACAGGTGTTATACAAGCAAAATATCACTCTCTCCAAACCAACCAAAGTGCACAGTCAGAATCAGTCATTTTACCTTTCATACCACAGGAGCTGCTGGTCTACTGTTGCCTCAGTCTGTTAGTTTGGTTTGTGATATTGTGCGACTTCAGTGAATCCAAACTATCCTTTAAAAACACCAAAGTCACACAATAACACAAACAAACTGAAAGATCAAGACACTGGTAGACCAGCAGCTCCTGTGAACCGCAAAGTAAAATGATGGATTTCAGACATGGAGTTTGGTGGGTTTGGAGAGAGTGATATTTGGCTTGTATAACAGCGGTTTCCAGTCAGAAAACACTGTCTGACACCAAGGTTAGTCAGCGAAAATATTCTGAATATAGCAAACACTTAAACTGATACGGATTTCTTTTTTTTTAGGTGGACCCTGTCTAGTTCTGGTTCTCCTCTCTGCTTCTCTGAACTCTGACCAACTGATCTAGAAGACAATGACACTTCACTTGAGGACAGACTCCAGATGTTAATTATCCATATGTGCCCCAATAATTATCTGTTAACTGGAGTATCAGCAGAATTAACAGACTGTAAGAAGCCTTTGTATGTATGTAAGTTTTCTCAGTTGTCATAAGAAGAGCTGTTTAATGCCCTGTACTGTATACTTGTTAGGACCTCAGTGCCCTTTAATGTGATTAATCACTTCTGGTATTTCTTTTCCTTTTCAGCGTTTCAATTTGAAGCATCTGCCATAAAACTTTTGAATTACAAATAGTTTAGGAATTTGTCTCTGGTTGTATCTTTCTTTGTTCTCAGATTTCTGCAATGCATTTATTTTGAATTTCTGTAAAATCTGCACTGTTCTGTGGCCCGTGACTGACATGTGGACGGTCCACATCTGGATTGTTGATCTACAGATATAAAACCCAGAACTGAACTGTGCATGTTACCAATATCTGTGGCTTTGTTGATTATCTGGTAAAGATAGCCCCCCGCACCCAACCCGACCCCACCCCCAGCTGCCATGCATGAAGAAAGATGTAATACAAGAAAAAAACACGAGTTAAACAACTGCAGAACCAATTCATGCCAAAGTATGAGGAAAGTGAAAACACACTCATGGGATTAAATTCACAAAAAGATTGTAAAACTTAAAAGATAAAACAAAATGTATGATTTTTATATACTAACCTTATTTATGTAGCATCTTTAAAAACAGAGTTTAACAAAAACATAGTAAAAACAAGACAAAATAGTAAAAGAGACAATATAAATAAGTACAAATACAAGAAATAAAAATGGGTTTTGAGAAATTATTTAAAAGATGTTCCTGATTCTGAAGCCTGATCTCCTCCAGCAGGTTGTTCCAAAGTCGAGGAGCCCCGACGGAGAAAACATGGTCACCTTTAGATTTAAGCTCAGAGGGCCCCGCCCCCGAGGATCCAAGGCTGTGAACTGGCTCTTAAGTGGTCGACCTTTTCAACTATGTAACTTGGGGCCGCATAGAGAAACCCTGTATGGTTCCTGGTAGAACCCTTTATAAAGGTTCCACCTTTCAGGGGGTTCTGAAACTCATTGTGAGGGCTTATAACTAGAACCATCTATGAAAGATTTCTCCCATAATTCCCTATGTGAGGTTCTACAGAGAACCCTTCTTTGGTGTGTTGTTTCCACCTACAACCCTCTCTGGAGGTTCTATCCAGCACCTTTCAACATTCTAAGGGTGGCAACAATAAACCACTCAGGGGTTCTAGGAATAAACCTTTTACATTTAAGGATCATGTATAATCCACCGACTGGGATCTGAAACTGCCCTTTTTAGTGTTTCATCTGTAATCTTCTTGTCTTCCGAGGGTTCTTTACAGAACCAAATTATATTCTACGAATGAGGCAAAAACACAAAAACTGAAAGTAAAAGGAACCGGGTGGTTCCAGATACATCTACATTTAAAAATACCGTTTGGAACATAGATAAACATTTGAATATTTGAGGGTGAAGATCTTTTAATACCTGTGACTTCAGCAGTCCTTGAAGAACTCTTTCTTCAGAACCTCTGATGTCTCTGGGTAGAACCTCAGTCCTTAAGGAAGAACCATTTTGGAACCCTTATTTCTAAGAGGGCACTGTACTGATTAATAAGAAACCACTCGGGGAGAACGCTGCGTTAATTGATTCTGAGTCGTTCTTCTTACCGTCATGTATGAGCTCTCATTACCTGTCATTATGAGCCGCCTTTCAGGAAAAACTAAAATCCCAGACATGCATTTTAGCTGACCATTCAGAGAACATCTAATAGACCCGACACGTCTAATGGGTAATTACACTACTGTGAAAAAACCACACGCCGACCACAGCGGCTTTTATTGTTCCGAAAAGCCACGCTGAAACAATGCTGGATTTCACAACGAGCTTGGCACATCAAAATATTGCCATAAAAAAGCTTTATTTTCCCACTAGAATCCTCTGCTGACCAATCACTGATTGCTGACTCTTCTAAATGAGAGATAAAGTGGTGATTAAAACAAAGAAGAGGCTGCAGGATCCATTACGAGAAGAAAGAAAGTGGACGATAGAAACATGAGATAAAAACTGTTTGAAGACTTTGTGGATTTTCTTTGCTAAAAAAGGGAAAACACCTCCATACTCATCACCCTTGTGTCTCTGCAGGAAATGAGAGGTTTCACTCAGAGGACACCCACATACTGCAGAGGAACCCCAGAGCACCGCGCCGGATCACACAGTCATCAATCAGAGCTCTGCAGCTTCATCAACACCTTGAGGATGTGGGTGTGCTGGGAAGCAGTGGGACTGCGCAGCCCCGGCCTCTCCCTTTACCGAAACCTCCTCGGTCAAACATGGGACTTTGCAAAGCATTTGTCAGTATTTATAATCTGTTACTTGGCCAAAAGAATTAAGTGTCTCTGTCTGCTCGCCACATGCTTGCGAGGCCGAGGGTCTAAAGTTTGAGAGATCAGGTAACAATAAGCGGCGTTTGGCGGCAAAGTAATAAATGGTTGAAGGTTATGAAGTAAAGAGGACGATGCAGAGCGTGAGCGCAGCGGTCTGAAGAGTTGACACAAAGTGTGTCATGTTAACTCCCAGATGAGGTCATCAATCAGCGCCACACTGCAAGGAGGCCTGACAGCTGCTAATTTAGACGGGATAGTCTGAAAGAGAATATGATTGAAGTAAAACTGAGCAGAAGGCAGAATCATTTTTGGTATCTCCTTTTTCTTCTTTCTTTTAGCCCCATTTTCTCCTGCCTCTCACCGAAGCCTTTTCCTTCTGAGGGCTTATCAACACATCTGTCTGGAAAAGTTAGTGTTCCCATCCATTTTTTAAACCGTGTTTTCCTAAAGCGTCACTGGATCCCCGAACAGCTCCGCTCGCTCTCCGTTTGCCTTCAGGCCTCCCGGAGTAAAAAAACCAGGGTGTGAAACTAAAGACCCCCGTCTGACCACCGCCTCACATTAACCTGCAGAAACTGATCAGAAAAAGTTTGTGTTGTTACAGCATGAGAACTAATGAAGGACTGACATGGTGCCATGGATTTCAGTGTAGCGTACGGCGGCTTTGCATGAACAGGTTGATCTATAAATCGGGTCGATGAACATCTGTGAAAGTTTGCCACTCATTGTGGGATCTTTTAAACATAAACTCTCCTTTACAGACGGAGAGCTAATGGTTTCCAAATGGCATGACGTCATCACATTTATTTGTAACTGTAGAGGTAAACCGTGAAGTATTGGCACACTTATCAATTAAGTTTTATTTCTGATATAAAACATCAAAAATGTTATGCTGCAGCGCTATAATCAAGACCACCTAAACCGAGACTGAGTCATGACCAAGAACACGTCAGGGTGACTCCAACACCGCCTTTAGAAAGAAACTGGAAGAAATTCCCACCATGCGTTACTAAAATATCACCGTCCTGAGAACAGGACAGACATGAGATCACTGTGACCTTTAACCACCAGAATCTAACCGGTCAGCGGGTCATTTATACCAAGTTTGAAGAAGTTCCCTCGAGGCGTTCTTGAGACGTCGTGTTAACAAGAATGGGACGACCTGAAAACATAATGCCTCTGGTCACGGCATTCTAAAGGTTTTTCATTAAAGTCTGAATCACAGGTCCTTTATCAAACAGTCGAATGATAAAGATTTCTGAATAGAAAAAGAGTCATCCCATTGGTTGCATTTGAAACAGGAAGTTGTAGTCTTGAACAATCTTGAAGCTCCAGACTCCTCTTTGTCTGAGACCAAGACCTTCAAAAAATTGTACTAATCATTCCTGAAAAGTTGAGCCTGACGAGGCCTGATGCCGACAATATTCTGTCCAAAACCGACCCGGACTTGTCCCTCATTAGCATATTTCAGTCCGAACCCGATTACAGCCTGACATTATTCTTTACAAGCTTCCCGCTATGCATGAAACGGTAAAAGCGATTAGTGACAGGGGCAATACATGCTGGGAATTGGAATTGGCAACGACTAAACTAGGAAGAAAAGTGAAATAAATAAATATATAAATATTTCAGCCCAAACCTGATGTTAGCCCGTGAAATATGTAAGAAATAAGGCCTGAACTGACCCGAACCTGTTGGGTCCTGTTGGGTCCGGGCACAGATCTCCAGCTCTAATTGAGACCGGTCTCGTGTCCAAGACTGATCCTGGACATGCTGCAGATCACCATGTGCAGCCCAGTGTCTGTGCTTTGCTTTCCTTGGAGAAGCTGTTTTCCATCTAGAAACCGCTCCTCAGACACTGGATGAATATATTACTCTGTTATTGACATTCTGATGCCAAACATGATCTGGAAATTGCTATGAATAGACCCAGTGTTTTTCTACGCCAAAGAAAAACAGAGAATTTGCAAGCTAAGAAGGCACATCCAGCAAACCCGAACCTTAGGAGAACTAACTGACGGCCAGACAATCATCTTCCGCTGAGCTGAGGGATTGGACAAATTTGCAGATGCAGCTGCGCTTGTCGTTAGTCAGCCCACGTGGATCCACTCACCATCTTTATGGAAGTGCTCCCACTAAATTGTATTATATTAGACTCCCCTCCCTTCCTCCCCTGGTCTCACGCTTCTTCTCTCCGAGCAGCACTCGGCTGACACTGAACACCCAGAGCAGAGAAACCGTTTCTTTGGCCAACATATCAGGACACACAATCAGCGACTTCTCGTCTTTGATGACGGCGGGGGAGCAGGACTACTGGACAGACCCTGTGTCCGAATCAGATTAATGAACGCGAGAGGTCGCAGGGACGATATGGAAACAGTAAATATCCTAAAATACCCAGAGGTCCTGTTCACAGCCAAGCACATACAGTTCAGTTGCACTCACAGAGTCATTAAAACTGCATTATTGCACTAAGTGCTGCGAGGAGAGTAACTAAATGAGCACTTGTTAGCTTTATGGCACTGGTGTAATTGGCACCGAGTCTGAAACCTGCAACAGCATAATGCACCACAGAAATTTATTTCCAAACAAGGTCGTCGAGGTCACGTTGAGCCAACTGAGTGAAATCATGCCAATGTCAGCATCGGGAAAGTAATTACAGTCCAGTCAAATTTGGATTAATGAGCGAAACATTTTTAAGAGCTCTGGAGGTGAGAGTGGAATTTAAATAATGGCAGTAAAAGTGTCATAGACAAAGTCAAGGAAAGACATTAAGATGTGTAAACTCACTTTGGATTATTTCCTCATCAACTCCAGTTAAAATGTCAGTTTAGTTGTGCATTTCAGGTGACTTAAGGCCCTTCTACACTATATTCATTATCACATATGCAGCCTGATCTAAACCCTAAGAATCAGGTTGGGGCAGCGTCCGAATGTGTCCTTTCACTAAGCTGATAGATGCAGAGATCAGCTGACTGCAGGAGAGACACTGGTGGTGCGCTGCAATTTGCAGCTCTGGTTCCATGTTTTCACATTAAAGAGAGTCTGACACACCAGATGCACACTTCAGGTATAAGTCCTATTACTGGCCGCGGTATTGCAGCGTCCGCAATCTGCGTTTTCAAAGTCCCCGGGTAACAAGAACAACCTCCGAGCTGAAAAGAGAAAATTAGCACCTGGGACGCAAATGGTACGAATGTAAACAAGCTAACAGCTGTTAGCTTTTCTTTTGCAGTGATGAAGTCATTTTAATACCAGAACTCATCTCCCAATGTGCAAATGTTCCACCACCAGTTCCCCCTCGACACCGTTTTGCAGCAGCGCCGTCGCTGCATCCTGGGCTTAGCTCCACCCAAGAAGAGTGTGATTGGTTTAAAGAAATGCAAACAAGGCAGGGTGTTTTTCACCCATAGCAGAATGTGTATGCTTAGAGCGGATCTATCTCCAGTGCTCACTGCTGTGGAGAGACGTCTGGCTATGTGAGATCACATTAAAGATTATGAAGAAAGGCTTTAAATCGTGAGCTCAAACAATATAGGCGGATATCGATTTGCAGAAAACAAAACGATACAAGTGAGCATGGTCACATCATGGACACAAAGCTGTCCTGTTCACACATGAGGCTCACCTGGACTCAGGACTAGAGAGCTGCCAGGGTCAAGTCCAGGCCACACACACACACACACACACACACACACACACACACACACACACCTACACACACACACACACACACAGCTGCTCTGGGTAGTGTTTGGATAATTGCTGAGTTGCAGTGCATGTATGAAAGAGGTTTATGTGATTTTGAGCTGCAGGAGCAGAGAGTAGTTCATGGACGAGTCAGTCCATGGAAACATGTGAACTGTACCTTTTTTTTAAATGCAACATTTCAAAAGTCAAGTCAAATTTGTTTGACAGTTATATTAGAAACACGGTTAAAGGCCCAGTTCAGATTATTTGAAGTTTGCTGCAGATGAGGTCAGCACAAAAATGTATTTATAAAAGTGTAGGCTTTATTCAGAATATTCTCACTGCTTCACCTCGGCATCAGACAGCCTTTTACTTTGGCACAACATTTTCTTAACTGTGTTCTGCGCATAAGTTCACCTGCCTGTGCTGCCACTGTATTACACTGCAGATCAGTTGTTTGCATCAGACTGAAATCAAACTTCACTTTCCCAAAGATTTCAAACCTGGTGCATGCGTGTATATATTTCACTGTCTTCCTGTTACAGTGGCCTTAGTTGTAACAAGTTGCACTGAATATAGACATCAACACTCCAGGTGACAGACTGGAACCACCAAGTCTCTTTCTGCAGACGTTCTTCTGTATACTCTGGTTCATAAGTTTGGTCGCCCCCGTCTTAACCACTCATTGTATTCTTGTATTTGTTGTCGCCTTCATAAACAGCTGTAACTCCGAACCCAAACAGCTGATCTGCAGCAGCAGCAGCTCAAGCAGGCGCCCTCATGTGTAGGAATGTAGTTCCAAAGTAAAGGGCTTGCTGACACCAAGATCAAGTGCTGAAATTATTGTAAATATAGTGTGCACTCAACTGGATATTGATTTTTTTTTGGTAGGTCCCTTTTTTATGTGGCTAACATTTTTTTCTGATGTCCCTGTCTGCAGCAGAACAATACTCAGCTTCTGCGCTGGGAATCCCATCCAGGGCACGCTGACCAGCATCCACTGTAGGTAACACTGACATGGATAAGTACCTCATACAACCAACATCTAAAAGCAAACAATCTGTATTTTTGTTTTGCAAGAGCTCTGCAGACTCATCTCCATCCGACATACCTCAAAACTATTACTGAACATTCCGACATAAACTGCAAGCAAGCGTTTTATTTGACTCGTCTTGCTCGGTGTGATGTGCAGTGAAGCTGTGAGGGCCTTGTTGTTGCACAGTGTGTCGGGACCTTTAAACATGAAGGGGGAAGAGATTTTACCAGCAGCCTAAAAAGCTGCCCACCTCATACAGCAAAACATTTAAAATTGATTTGTATTCAGTGCAAACTACAATAACATTACGTGCTAAGAGCAACATAATGCACCGCTAATGCACAACATCATGATAACAGTTAAATGTTACAGTCTGGCTTTAAGTGTGTCTGCGTGGAGATGGGTGCTTTAATGTACTAAAGAGTCACATTGCACGGGGAGGTCTGTAGGGCCAGATTTGACAATGAGCCTCATAGAGCCGCTCCTGAACATGAAAAATGAAGTGACTCATCTATGAGTGCGTCTGCTGAAAGAAGGGAGTTAATGCATCAGACAGCCGGGGGAAGATCAAAAACAAAGACCCGGGTCCGTGCCTGCTGGGCAGTCCAGGAGAGTGGACATGTTCATCATAAATGCCACCCTCAAGATATCACTCCAACACATTATGGCTGCAGATAGCTCGCCATCTCCACAGCGAGCTTAGATGAGAATGCAAAAAGTGCATTAATGGGTTTGGATGAAAGCATCTGTGCAGCATAGAGTCTCTATTTCTTTCTATAATGAGTCTGAAGATGGCAAAGTTAAGAATGTTAGTTATGTAAACTCTACTCTGTTTGGCGTCACTCAGCTGTTTATATTGCTGCGGGTCTATAATTAGGATGGTGCCGACATTTGATTTGAAAAAGGAAAAGGTCACGGAGGATTTAGAGTAATAAACTTTAACTGTCTGATGCCAAAGTCAGAAACTCTGATACACATGCACAAAAACTTTCACTGTAATGGATTTTGGGCTCCTCTGTTGGAGTTACTCTCCCGTAACATCCAGCCTCCAACATGTAGCGTGTGCTGCAGGTGCACGCCATATTCTGTGGTTCAAAAGTTTCTGCATCCACTGCTGTCATCGCGGCTGATGTATTCTGCAGCTTACAGACAGCAGATGCTCTCCTCTGCATGGTGCCTTTGGCTCATCTTCACCTTCATCCGCTGACACCATCCATCCGTCGACTCGGGTCAACATGTGAACCGAACATTATCCAGGTCTGGAGAGGACTGCACTCTCTCTAATATAGAACTGTCCGGTCAGAACAAGAGTGGTGATGATAGATCCCTGACAAATACTTTAAAGAAGCAGCTCATAGTGCTCTTATTTTCATATTTTTATTGTTTTTGAACGCAATACATCACAATGTCATAAGTGCGCCGCAATATTTAGTTCCTTGAACTTCTTCCCTCTCATCCCCACTGAAACTCTGAGCCATCAGAGCCATCATAATAAAGGAACACTCATACACATACAGGCTTGTGTACCAGCTGGGAGAAAGAAAAACAGACTAATGAAACAAGTCAATGTAGTTTAAAAATATATTTATATAAAATTAAAGCTGCAAGCAGCAGCGTACGGGCCCTCGCACCCCTGCACCCGCCCGGGCATGCTGCAACCACAACCACGTCGCCAGCTGCTGACGGGTCGACGAGGTGCTGAATTTTCACATGCTTCAGACACTGCAGGAAGGAATTTGATTCTTCACTTCCTGTCTCCATTAGGTGGCGCTATGATTATGACTCCTTATTGCAGATGTGTTCAGGGTGAGACTCTTAACATGTGAAGTTTTTAAACTAAACAAAGTTTTGTCGACCTACAATCTTTTGTTTATTTCAAAACTTTCTCAGTTTTGAGAGTTGAGAATCTCATTAAGGCAACTGCCTTGAAATTATGAGTTTTCTCAACTTCTTTTTTTTTCTTCCCCACTCAGGACAGAGCTGATTCTACTGATCTAATTTTCCAAATAAAAAACTATTTTCTCATTTGGTGAAGCTTAAACTTAAGTAAGTGGTATAATCAGAATATATTCACATTATGGGGTAATTTGCTCTCAAAATAAATAACTTTTTGCTCGTGTTATCCCCATTTTCCTGGAAATACACAGGGTTTGACCAAAGAACCGATACTTCAGTGACCTAAACATTTCTAATAACTTAAGGGTTTTAAAGTCCAACACTTAAAATATATTTAAAAAAGAAATTTTTTAAAAATTCCCATAATCCAACCCGTTTATTGCAGTCACAAAAATGTTTGATTTTGATAACAGCACCATAAATTATATGTATTAAGGACATTTGATTTAATTAATGGTCTTTGCTGACATGCTAATTTAAACACGTTCTAAATGTTTAATCGCTCCGTCAGTGCTTCCTAAATCTTCCACACTGGTTCTTTAAAGATGCAATACGCAGATTTTTCAATAAAAACACAGACTCTGGGACAGACTCAATCAGGAAAAACACAACTGGAAAAGATGTGAAACTCACTTCTTCTAACTGAGATATTTTGGATGCAGCTCAGTGGAAATTCTGGTTTAGGGTAGAAAACTTTCTCCATTTCTTCCACTCTCTTAAATCTTCTGTCTATTAGGTTTTTAAAGTGTTTTCAAGTGTTTGTTAATGAGAACAGTTTTCCAAGTCAAATTTCTTGCACATGTGAAGTCACTGGGCTGAAACCCAAACCCAAACTGGTTGAAAATGTTTGCAGCATTCGATGAGCATCAGCTGATGTCTTCATTTTGCAGCTAAAACAGTTGATTCTTGTTGTATTTTTCTGCACTAACCTTTATACTTGTTAAAGATGTAAATGAACAGCAGAGATTTGATTGGTGTGTTGTGTCCTTTGAATCCATACAAAGTCCAGAAGCATAAAAAGATTATATTTCACAGATTAAAGGTCAGTATTTTGTGGTGTGTGTCAGTCGATTGTGCTATAAAAGGGGTAAATGTTAGGGAAACACAAAATATACATTAAAAATCACAAAAAACTGGATTGTTTGATGCCAAAATGCATCCATGACCACGTCTTGACAATAAAGTCATTTTAATAGTTTCATAAGAGAGTGCCCTGGAGTTTTGTGGTTTTTTAAGTTCACATGAGCAGACAAACAGTCCAGGAAGTACTCCTGCCCAAACATATCTTTGATACGTATTTTTTGAAGTGTGTTGCTAAAGGCTTTTTCTGATTTCACACACCTATGAAGGTCTTTTATCCAACAGGAGCAACAATGTGTTCAAATCGAAATGTGAAAATAGGTGGTTAGTCATCTGTAATTGTTTCATTATTGGCTTAGTTGAACACCAGATTTAAGCACAATAAAAATCCCCCGACTCTTCTCTTCAAAAGGTACAAACACTCTCAACCTGCCTGGATGCAATTTCAATGAAATAGTTTCCGAACCGTAAACTTTAAGTCTGGTTGAAAACATTTGCAGCGTTAGATTAGCGTTAGGTGCAATCAAAGCCATCGGCTAACCGCAGGCCTTTCAACTGGTGTGGAGGTAGATTCTTGTTTTACTGCGGATCAGGGAACAGTTTGTGATCCCACAAACGGCTGCACGGAGAAATATTTACTGCAAGTGCTTAATTGAAAGAACAGAGATGCTGCAGTCGTCGGCACAATGTGTAGATGTTATCTTTCTGTTTTCAGTTTCTGTCTTTGTTCTCCTGCTCAGACACACCTGCTCCTCGTCCTTAAATGCTTCCAAGTCTTTTCTCCCTCCTGCAGGAGGAGGGAGGCAACTTTAACTCATGAGGAGGCTCCAAACGAGCTCAAGGTGGCCACCAGGTGCCCCTGATTAGCTCATCAAAGAGGAAGCAGTTTAACCTTGGAGGTGGGACATATTAGACCAAACAAAGCGTGCTAGCATCCTAACTACTGCTGAATAGTACTGAACACAAAGTGCAGCTGAAGCTGATAGGAATGACTTTAGTGTTTGGGGGATGGAGAGTGTTGGAAATGTTAAAATTTCTACCTGATAACAGCACTAAAAGAAAAGAAGGTTCATCCTGAGGGGTGTCAACCTCATGGTAGTGCTGGTTTCAGTCTCGACCAAAGTGGTGGACTGACAGACCAACCTTGCCAGGGTTTTAAAGAAAGCTGTCTCCTTTCATCCACTCCACCAAAATGGGATTTCATGAGGGCAGGAATTTCACAACAGCCACAATGGCCACGGCGAGTTTGGCCTCATGCCCCTTAAAAAACATTATATGCCCTGTGGCCTTGATGCTTCCCACCCCACCCCCACTGCACTGCCCCTGCTGATTTAGTAATTTTCTTCTCTGCCTCTTTCCTGTAAATACAGTTTTTAGTTACCAGTGTCTTTGAGATTCAGACTGAAGTGAAACGATGAGGGCTGGGCGAACTACTTTCTTGCAAAGATGTGGTGCTGACACTGTTACTCAAACAAACAGTGCTGCATAAACATAAATAATAATCTTTATTTATAGAGCACTTTTCAAAATTCATATTACAAAGGCAGCAAAATAAAACAGAGGTTTGAAAATGTTAAAGGGCAAGAATAAGAAAATAAGAACATTTTAAGAAATAAGAACAGTTAAAATGCAGGAAAGACTGATAAAAGTGTTTTAAGGAGGGATTTAAAAGATCACTGACTCGGGCAGATTGTTCCACAGCCTCTGAGGGACCCTGACTGAAAACACCCCGTCCAGTTTAGCTTTCAGCCGAGGCTGTGGAACAGACAGCAGAACTCTGCCCGAGGATCTCAGGGTACGTCCTGGTGTATCAGGTACTAATATGTCAGTGATGTATGAGGGAGTCAGGCCATTAAGAACCTTAAAAACATACTGGGAGCCAATTTAATGATGCTAAAACAGGAGTGATATGATCATGTTTCCTGGTTCTGGTTAAAAGCCCGACAGCTGAGTTCTGTTCATTCTGAAGTCTGTTGATAAAGTTTTGGTTCAGGTAGGTAAAAAGGCGAGATGAGAAGAATGTAAAATCCAAGTAAAAGATGGCATAGAACGTATTTTTTAAATACGTCTCAGATGATAAAAACATGATTGCACGAGCTTCGTAGTGTGATGTTCAAAACTTAGATTATTGTTCCTCGTAACAGGCCTGATATGATCCATGAGGGGACCAGCAGATGGTAGGATTTGTTTGGTCGGAGTCCAGCTGAAGGAAATAGTTTGACATGTTTTGTTTTTTTGTCTGTGCCATTACTTTATATGCTGAGCTAAAGGTTTTTAAAGCTTGAACAGCTTTCTGTCTCGGGTCGGCCCCCAGCTGCCCCCCAAGTAAAATCAGTCTAGAGTCGCCACTGGTTAGTATCTCAAAATAACAAGTTTTCCTCTCACAATCAGAATCTCACTGATATTCAATCACTATTTTGAGAAAGGTTAAGACGTCATTATGTGGACTGACCTCTGACTCACTTTGTGTCCCTGCACTTAGGATTAACAGATTAGGAACTGAACAAAAATAAAATCATCCTTAAACTGAATTAATTATTTCTGTAGATTAAAAATCATTGTTTTATTTGATGACCATGCTGCCCTGTTTGACTTTCATACACTCAAAAAATTAACCTCTAAAATGATGAAATTCCAGGTCTGGATGTCAATAAAAACTCACAGGCACAAAAGTACCACATTAGGTAAACATACCAGAACTCAGACATGTGTGAACACACACAGACTAAAGGTCACGCCCCTGTGAAACTCTCCTGACACAAAATTAACCGACAGGACCCGAGTGTCTGCTGTGTTGTGACAGTTGAAACAGCAGTGGGTGTCTGGGCGGACTGACATGAGAACGAGCCTCCCCCCTCCAGCAGGTGTTTCAGCTCCAGTCGGAGGAGGAGAAGGAAACCAAACCATGTCAGGTGTCGGGACCCAGAATTACCTTGACTTTTTTATTCCCGGTGGGGCCTGTTCCCCTTCTACCAAACTGTGCGGTCTCTACCAGGTCCTGCTCCCACTTCTATTTTGCAGCTGTCCAAACTGATTACACAAAAGTTGTAAATGGACACCAGCTGTCAGGAGAAATATGAACATAATAAGCTTTTTAAAGTTAGTTGTGAATCTTTTATCTTCATTTTTAGCCCCTGCTTTCCTCTCAGCTCATTTCTCGATGAGCTTTCGCTCATTTTTAAAGTGTTGACTTCCTTTTCACTCCACCAGAATAAAAAGCAGATACCAGCATGAGTTGGTGAACAATCACCTCCCTCTCCTGCCTCACTAAATTGGGAAATATACTGTATCTCATTGGGCCTGTAGTGCAGAAACCGGCACACACG
>JAJHUR010111209.1:690-14575 GCA_027495735.1 Lutjanus campechanus | reverse complement strand
ACAAACGTAGCTTATGAAATTATACAAGAGGCCTGCAGCTGCTTTTATTTGAATTTCTTCTATTATAGTGACGTATAATGGAGAACTTTTCAGTTAAGACTGCTCTCTTTTCCATTATAATTGTCTCTGTCTCTGCTTGAGGACAGGATCGAGGTCAGGGTGATCTCAGCCAATGGCGGAGCTACAAAAGGCTCACATGGAGGCTGATTCACAGCGAAGCCCTCCGCCATCAGAGCACTCTGCTGTGGATTTAATTGAGAGCGGCTATAAGCTCCCAGCCGGCGATTCCAGCTGACACTGCCAAACCACACAACTTCTTCATAATGGAAGCTCTGTTTCTGCTGAGACAACTGAGTTTATACCTACTGTTACATTCTGCTCTCTCATCAGCGGCATAATTTCTCCCCGCTGAACGGCTCAAACTGCTGCACTCCTCTGAGCCACGCTGCCGTTGTGAGGTGACCAGATTTCTGAAATGAAAACCGGGGACATTTTCAGTTCACCGGTCAATATATCATTAAAATATCCAATGTTATGATCTAGGAAACACAAAGTACAACTCCAGTTTCATGTAATTTGATCATGGTTTTATAATAAACTGTAGTGCAGACAGATGATTTTTAAACTGTGTCAGAAAATCATAGTTTACAGAACCACAATCTCCAATCTTTAATTATAAATTAGATAAAATGCTTTGGGTAACAGATTACCACTGATTGCATCATTTTTATAGTTTATCTCAAAAATATTTACATTTAGGACAAAAATAAGGTTTTCTTTACTTTTATTTGATGCTCACTTTAAAGGGTGAATACCTTTATTTGAAGTGAATGGCATTTGTGCATTTTTGTATTTTGTTTTAACGTTTATCACCCTAATGAAATCACTAAATACTTCTATCCAAAACAGAACTGGTCTGTAATGAAGTGAACAAAGTGGAAATGGATTGAAAATGAGAGCGTATTGAAAATAAGTAGAAGAAAAGAAGTTGTCCCGTGCGTCCTTTGAGGTCATCCGGGCTGTTTTCAAGTTTCAAGCAGGAGCTGAGCAATTTGTGTCCAGTATAACTTGACAGGAATAATAAATCAGCAGATTCTGTAATAATATCTTTACCTTTCCTCCTCCTGTGCTTTCCCTTTTCCTCCTTCTTGAACACATAGTTAAAAACAGGGACACTGCCGGGGACAGCTTCAGAGACGGGCCACCAAAACGGGGACTGTCCCTGGGAAACGGGGACAGACAGGACAGAATAATCAACCTTGTTGTTTAGGGGTGAACGGTATAGACGCCTAGTACTGTACACTGGTATGAATTTTCTCCTATAGCTTCTCAAAGGGAGCTGGTGGCAAACTGGTGTGTCTTGAGGCAAGTCCAGGGGGGGTGTGGGATTTTCTAACAGCCATACATTATTATTGCATTATATAACTTTACAAGAAGTTAAAAATGAATTTAGTTATACAAAAAATACTTTGAAAACGTTAAAAACCCATCAAAATGATTCTCAGTTTTCACTGTTCATGCCAGATGGAAGGAGTTATTAATTTGTGACATATCAAAGGCCCTGATTAATGCCGTATAGACATTAACATCTAATTTTACTTGACCTTAGAACATAAAAAATAAACATGCGGAGTGATAATACGTGTCATTGAGACTATTTTGCACCTATGAATAGGTGAACAGATGTGTCCTTTGCCGTGCTTTGGGCACAAAAAGTTTGAAAGCCATGGCCCTACAGTATGAATTTTGACTAGTCCTGACTTTGTCCTGACTTGTCCTCAGCATGGCTGCAGGAGTGTTGGACACCTGATTATGTCGACTTGCTCTGATTTCGTTGATTACTTTTTGTGCTGTACCATGGATACGCTAGCTACTTAGTTAAATTGTTTCTTTTTGGTCTGTTTTTATGATCGTGAGTCAGCACGGGGTCTTTTATTTTGAAAACTGTCCGGATCCTCTATGTTTTTCCTGTGTCTGATTTCCTGCCCTCTCTATCCACTTTGTCTCCATCAAAAATAGACTCAGTGTGATTTGAAGCGGGGCAGAGGGGAGAGCTGCTGGGATGCACTGCAGCAGCGCTGGTGGAGTCACAAGAAGAATAGTCGTGGTGCAGTCGTAATGCGATGCAGCCGTGCCTGGTGGAATCAAGCCATGAGAACCGCGAGAAACCATGATGCTTTGCTTTGAAACAAAGAAATGGCTGGAAGCACTGCACAATTTTAGTCACACAGAAATTCAGAATATATTATTTGAAGTGGCAACAAGCCAAGTGCTGCTGTAATAACACACTAATTCTTTCTTGGTATGGAAGCGCCACGGCAGTCTAACTAATTTTATCAATTTGATGCTTGATGGCACTTTTTATTTAATTTTTATTTCCCTCTTTTCTTTTACCCATCTCAGTGAGGTCACTGTATGTCCGTTGTGTATTTATCTGTGCTCAGTGTCGTTGTTTTCTGTCACCTTGGGAGGATTCTGGGGGCGTATGAGTTGGGGAGCAGGGATGAGATGGGAATTATACTGGAATAATTTCATGATCATTTTTTTTATTTAGAAACCGTAAAATTCCAGTTAACAGTCGTTTAAAAAAAAAACCCTGTGTGGCTGCAAGACAGATATTTACTACTTCTCCATCCAAAGCTCCTTAAGCATGCGGGCAAACAAGCAAAGTGCTTCTTAATGAGACACTAATAAACCTTTTCATTATTGTAATTGTTATAATGATTATGCCTTTTGTAGCTGTGTTTCTTTCTGGTCAAGCAATTAAGTACAGTGGGAAATCCAGTGTTGGAAATTTTATTGAAACCATTGAAACAGTGAACAATTTTCTTCTAAAGCAGTAAGAATAGCGTGGCATGTATTTCTATTAAACGACACATGAATTTATTCATTTTGGAGGCCGAGAGGCCCACAGTGGTGAGACTGCCCTGCACAGAGGGTGCCTGGAGGGTCCAAAAGAAGAATTTTGGAGTAAAACAGAGGACAGATGAAGAACAAAGCTGAGAATGAAATCTATACTAGCTTTTTTTATATATAGATCCAGAATAAATACACAGTGATATGGCTTCAGAATAATCAAATTTATAATGGTAGCACTGACAAATAGCAGCCTTCAGACTATATTTAATGAAGCTGCTGTTCCCTCCTGAGTTAATTTCAACAGACGCTTTGCTTTATTATGTGGCCTGCAGCGATTAAAAAAAAAAAATGAAGCAGCCTCGGGTTATATGTTCAACAATTCCCCTCTGAGAAAGAAAGAGAACTTCCACTGGAGTGAAATCACAGAAACAGACCTGTTCATTAATCCTGTGTGTACGCGAGTGTGTGTGTGTTTACCTGCGTGTCTGGGCACAGATCCAGGGGGAAACACAAAGTTGTCCCCCCCCAAACAAATTATTTTAACATAAATTATCTAATTGAAAAATATGTAATATCAGAGGCATGGCTCCACTTTTGAATTAATTCACACATAAACACACACCATCGGTTTACTTCATCCTGATACCTTTGCTTGCTTGCCTTGGGACTACGTTTCCCAGATTCCATCTGTGTAGCTTGTGATCTACATCTTCAGTGAGTGAGACTACAGTCAAATAAAGGTGCTAGCTAGAACCATAGGGGGTTCTTCAGCATGGAGAGGCAGAAGCAGGAGGATTCCTTTCAGTTCCTGGTAGAACCCTTGATAAAGTTTCCACCTGGAACCCTTTCAGGAGGTTGTAGTTACTATCCAATATCGAGGGTTATACCTATAACCTGTGAAAGATTCCATGTTCCACCACCTATGAAAGGTTCTACAATTAACTCTTCTATGATGTGATGGGTTCACCAAGGAATTTTGTGTTCTTTCCACCTTCTGACAGCACTAACAAGAACCCACCCAGGCGGTTCTACCAAAAGCCTTTTATACTCCAAGGGTTTCACCTGTCTTGTCCCCTGAGGGTTCTACAAAGAACCATTCTGTATTCTACAAATGAGATGAAACACAAGAACATACGTAGAATGAACTGATTAAGGGGGTTAATTTGAAACATGGATAATTATTTTGAAAATTTAAGGGTGAGGATCTTTTAACACTATGCCTTCAACAATCGTCGAAGATCTCTTTCTTCCAAAAAGGGTTCTTCAGAGGCAAATGGTTCTAGGTAGAACCCCAGCCCTTCAGGAAGAACCATTTTGGAGCTGTTCTTTGTAAGAGTGTAGCAGCTGTGACTGGTGACTGCTAGGCCAGTCCAATGACAGAGGCCTTTATATCTACAGAGAGAGCAGGGTCTCTTCATCAGAATCTGCCATGTTGCACTGCCATATTTCTTAAGTAGCCCAGAAAAGAAAAATCAAACACTGGCTCTAAAGAGGTCCCCTTCGTTTCTGGTGAGTTTTACGAGGTTCTCCTACACGCTTGGAGGGGGAGGGGGAGCCGATCAGTATTTGGTTGGTTGCAATTCACAACCTCACCACCAGATGTCACTAAATCCTTCACACTGGACCTTAAAGCCTGGAACTGAAAGGATTTATACAACAACTCACATTCATCACATGCCGACCATTTTCCTCTGATGTCACTCTCAAGGTGGAAAGTTCATGATATACTGCTGCATTCCAGATCGCAAGTCACATAAACATCTTATCTTATTAATCTTATCTTATCTTATCTTAAGAATCTTATAAATTGCTATCATTATACAGCTTTCTGATTGATCAGCAACCGAAAAGACCATTTATAGTGAAAATCTGGAGGGCCACACTTCAAAGAAGTGGTTGAATGCTCATGGTAGCTTCGGCAGCTAATGGGTTGTCAATTATGTTGTTCTACCTTGAATTTCAACTTATTGTCCCTCCAGATTTTCAGTCTTTTCAGCCTTTTCTGTAACTGATCAATGAGGAAGCGATGAAGTAATGAATGATTTGTCAGATTCTCTCTATTTATACGAATCGTAACCCAGCAGTACCACATCCGAGCCTCCCACCCAGGCTGTGACATTAGAGGAAAAATAGGGTGAATGATGCCCAAGCTGGCAAGACTGTTGAAGACATGACAGTCCTTGGAAGCATAGCAAACAACTCTGTGCTTCTGTTCCTCAACTTTCCCTCGTAGTGCTGCTGGGCACCGTTTAAAAATCTGAAGCTCAGCAGTCGGAGTGACTCTGGTTGCTCAGTGTTATGCTCTGGTGATGATTCTCTGACTAATAAGTGGTCTGCAGTGTTTTTACTCGCCTTTTTGATTAAAACCTCAACCACAGTGATACAAAAAAAAGTACTACGCACTGGATATGTTCCACAACTTTTGAACAAAATTAATGTATCCAATCAAAGCGACATCATGCATCAGGAAGTGTGTTTGGATCTCATTTACATTTCTAAAAGAGGGTGGTTGTGCTCTAATTTATTCATTTCTGTCTGTCCCCTGCTCTCCAGTGCGTGAGGGAGGGCTGGGTGGAGGCCAGCAGTCCTCTACAGTGCTGTATTCTCTAGGCCATCCCCACTTTTGAGCAATCCAATCAAATGTTAATGATTTGATCAACTTACTCTTGTAATTACATGCTTCATTTCACTTGGAAGTACATAAGTTAAAGACGCTCTAACAGCATCCACTCAGAGGTGTCACAGTGTTAAGCTGAAGGCACTGATTGCAAGTTTTAGATGATTCATTATCTGAATGAAAGCAGGAAACAAGATAAAGAAACAATATTATAGAAAAAATTAACAACATTAACCTATAACAGTCTTAATGAGGAGATCTTGTTATAATTTTTATTGGATTGTCTCCACAAACCCTCTGTCCCAGCATTTAGACATATTTTATTTGGTTATAAAGGCTGATGATTTTGAACTAAAAGGGATTCCTTTGTATCTAAAATATACCTTGAAATGCTGGGTTCTCTAAACCAGTTCTTTGAAAACAGGTTTAGGGCTCGTAGGGTTCAGCCGATGGATTATGCCATCGTCCATCGCAATGGCTGACAGTCATCAACCACTGAGCCCTTCACTGTGGTAACATCGAGATTTAAAAGCCTTCTGTATTTGAGGTGGTGAGTCCCCACACAGTTACTGTGAGGCAGAAGGCCCTGTTGTTGACGTGTGAAAGAAAATAAAAAGAAGCTGTTGCTGCTGGTCTTTGCACTGACTTTACGTTTCCAAGTCCTGTTTATTGTTTTTACAGTTAGGTGAACCCAAGACGCTCACTTGGCTCAACTGGTTGCGGCAGTGTCTCCTTCAATTGTGCCATTATTATTTGCGCTTTTAGTTTCCCGGCTTTGCTTCCTCAGTGGTGAGCTGGTGAGGTTTCTCTGTCCTCGCTTGAGCAAGTTAGGCTTTCTGCTGTGGGACAGCCTTCCAAAAACAGTCAAAAACAACAACGATATCATTGTCCATCATAATGTTTCACTGTGGACATCGTGATATATGAATTTGGTAGATGTCGCCCAACTCTAAGGGTTAGATACATGGTAGTTTTCACTGAGGGTGTCTTTGTTGGATATGTGGTATATTTATCCAGTTTTATTTGTAGAATGCAATACATCCTTATGCCTTAATGACAGAATACTTTGATTGCCAATGACCCCTGTAGTGAAAAAATTATATGTTAAACTTAAGTTGCGTCTCATTAAATGTTGTCAATCAGGAACTAATTGCTTGCCCGTCCTTGAACACACATAGTTCTCCGATGTCTGATAACTCAAGTGTATCATGACTCTTCTGACAAGCACATGAAGTACATCTTGACTTAACCACCACCTCCTCTTTACCCTATAAAATGGAAGCACATTCTTGACTTGTTTTCAGCTACTTTTTCTCTCTCTCTCTGTGTGACTGTACTGATCCTTTGCAAAGTTTTATTAAAACACCACAAAGACAGTTTTGGTCATTGAGTCTGCCTTTATTTTCAGATTTTCCACCACACTCCCAAAACGACATATAAGACATATAAGACCATTGGACAGTACCAGCGATAGACCTACCAGACCTTAAGAATGTTGTGTAAGTCTTGTGATCTAAGTCACTTGAAGTGGTTAACTTTTTCAAACAGTCACAGTTTGGTTAGGTTCAGGCACCAAAACTACTTGGTTAAGTTTAAAAAAAGATCACAGTTTCCATTCAGATGAGCATGTTACATTACGCAAGTCATTTAACGTAAGGTCACTTATGTAACTGAAAATTTAAAATAAACTAAACCCTGTCTCCTGGGTGAAAGTCCTGGGTTTGACCCATCCATCCATCCATCCATCCATCCATCCATCCATCCCACCATCCGTCCGACTATGGCCCCATCCATCCATCCATCCATCCATCCATCCATCCCACCTCCTCCTTGTGCAGACTTTCTCTCTTTATACTGCAGGATGGGTTGTTAGAATGAATGTCTTGAATGCAAAAGCAGTGTAAGGGTAGTACCAGTTCTAAAAGATAATAAGCTTCAAATCTGCATATGATATATTGGTTGTCTTTCTCTTAACCACCTACAATATTACTGCATTGCATGATAAATCCAGCTCTGCAACAATCTCGTGGTTTCATCTACATTAAAAAGGGAAAGTTTATGTTTAATCAAAAGCATCATCTAAACGTGATTATACTAATTGGAAAAGGATGATGGCTTTCAGAGCTTCACTATTCTCATTTCACTGACAGCAGCCTCTTCTTCAGTCTGAAGGTTTTCTACTCAACTTGCTGAAATATCTTCTCTTTACAGCCAGAGGAGCACATATCACAGCTGTAACGTACATACAGCAGGCAGTTATTGTAGTGCGATGGCATTTAATGGGGGTTTTATTCTGCAGAATGACTGATGTTATCTCACAGCCTGAGGAGGTTACAGCCTCACTGCTGCTCATACTGAAGAGAAACCGAGAATGTCTCTTAGCTGCTGCTCATCCAGAGCAGGAAGAGGCCCTTTTTTGGAAGTAATATCATACATTTCTATGATTAAACAGCCCAGATTTACAACTTTTAATGCAAGAGTGGCAGAAATGTTACTGAAAGCATAAATTTTTAATAAAAAAATGATGACAAGTACCTTATGAATGATACGACTGCTTCTTCTTTCAGCTATTCCCCGATTAGTGCTCAAACCACGCCCCACCCAACCTGGTATGGGTGACTCATTTTATGATCATGCATTTATGATGCAACCCTCCACATTTATCCCAGCTTGGGACCAGCAATGCACTGCATGCGCATCCCCAGTTGGGAGCAAACCTCTTCCTCCTGTCAATCAACATATAGCGGTGCATAGCTAAGGCTAAGATTCATTGGTTAGCTTATAAGCAACAGTATGGCCTACCAGTTTGGCTTTGGGTGTTCATCACCTCGAACTTTATTCTGCTACACCAAAATACCATGGTTACAGCCCACTGGCTTATGCAAAAAGCATTTTGCAGATAACTGCTGCCGTTAGCAGGCAACAGAACGGGGCGCAGCAGCCTTCCAGTGAACACGGCCAAACTGGGACTGTACAGCCTCACAGAATGACAGGGAATACAGACCAAAGTGACTTACAGAGTGTCCTTATGCTTTCCTGAGCATCCTGATAGCTTTACTTTTTGCTAATGTAGCTAACTGCTAGCTCGGTTAGCCATGCAGATAAGTTAGCTGACTAGGCCTTAAGAGGCCAGGAGCTAAACCTGGCAAGAAAACCACCTTTGTACTGTATTCCCCCCAGGAAGAGTAAGCTGGTTAACGATGTGGGGGGTGTACCATTAACGCTCATTCAGCACTACTGGCTGCTGCAACAAGTCCCTCCCTAGCTGCCTGTTTTCACAGGAAACACATAAAAATGAGGAATCAGTAATACCATATAATATTTCAGTTTCACGTTGATTTTAATATGAAGGTTGCGTTCGAAGATGGTTGTGGTTCCACCAATGAGTACCAAGCACGATCTGTACAGACAGACATCAAAATACTCAAAAGACTCACAAGGTGAAAACAATACCAGCCTTGTGTTGTGGCCGGTAACGAGCATTAAATCACCTGAAATCAGCTTCTTCCACAGGGTCAAACAATTTTTTGCCAATATTAGTAGAGTTTTCATGTGACTGATTTCTGTTTTTGTCCATGTTTTTCTCCTTGGTTTGAAGCCGGTGATACTCACCCACACAATCCTGACAACAGAGAAGTTTTTGAGTTTTTCCATATGCTCCCAATATATAATATCTAACAATGCTTTTCAAAATTTAAAAATTGTTTATTGTTGATATTTAATGTTTTAGAGCAAGCGTATTCAACTGGCCATTGGCTGAATCTGGCCCTTTAACAACCTCAATCCGCTATTTTGATAATTTATTCATTCATAAATATGAAAAAAAAGTTATATAATTGTGTTTTTGTTTTAAAAAATAACCGGCTAACATCCTAAGTTTGTGTGCTTACAGTGTTTTTTAAAAGAGCATCATTTTATTAGTGTGCTAATGTGCCCATTCATAAGTCGTGTCTGTTGTTAAACACAGAGACGCTTAATAAAAAGTTTTAATTGAGGCTGTTTAAGCAGAGGAAATCTGAGAGAGTCAAACTGAACAAAAAAAAAAAGATTAATGCAATATTGTGTTAATTAAAACAACAAGCTACTGCTAATCTAGGCTTACAAAGATTCTTTGTTTTTTTCCTGCCTTTTGTACATAATGTTTCTTTTCCAGTCGTGCATTGTTTTACACATTTAAATTCCTAATTTTACAAGTCGAACATAGGAAATGTAAATAATCCAGCCCCTTGAAACTGAATGGACCTGTTATAGAGGAATACTTACAATTTAAAGTAACATTTTCAGAGGCTTCAAACATAGATTGAAGCCTCTTGAATAAGATTGAAGATTGAATATTGTGAGATTGATTTGTGTTCCATGTTGAGGTAAAATTGCCAAAATAATGTGGTACTTACAGACTTTTCAGCTGTCCATGTCACATTTAATGTGTTTCAGTTAAAACCTCTGTTTACACAGCTCATGTTTCACTTGCATTAATGTGACCCAAAGGCTTCAAGTTTATTTTCCTCTGTTTTACAGACATTGTTTGTGTATGAAAATCCAAATGCTGCCAAAATGCAGGGACCCTAAACAGCAGGATGGTGTGTTAACACATTTTATGCTCGCTTTGATCTCCTCAACAAAGAGTCAGCTGTCAAGTCTACCCCGCCTCCTGAGGACTGGCCACTGTCAGTATCCTCTGCTGATGTGAGGAAGATGAGAGTGAATATGAGTAAAGCTGCTGGGCCTGATAACATCCCTGGCTGTGTAACTAAAAACATGTGCCAACCAGCTAGTCGATGTTATCACGGACATTTTTAGCATATCACTGCAACTGGATATTGGACTTCCTCACAAACAGACCCCAGACAGTTCAGATTCGCAGTCCCACCTCCTCCAGTCTAGTGCTTAACAGGGGAGCCCCCCAGGGCTGCGTGCTCAGCCCCCTCCTGTTCACAACTGCATCTTCCGACATGGAGAAAACTCTATAATGAAGTTTGCAGATGATATCACCATCATTGGCCAGATTTCAAACAACGATTAGACTTCAGATCAGGATGAAATCAACAGTCTTGCAGAATGGAAAACAACCCATGTTCTTGTTAATTTCTACAGAGGAGCAATTGAAAGCATCCTGACTGGAAACATTACAAACGAGCATCATGGGATGTGCACGGCCCAGGACAGGAGAAATCGACAGCAGGTCATTAAAACTGCCCAGAACATCATTGGTACCCATCTACTGAGCATCAGTGATTTTGGGAAGAGAAGGTACCTGTGCAGAGCCAAAAGGACACTGAAAGACAACACCCACCCCAGCCACAGCCTGTTCACCCCACTGCCAACAGCAGGAAATGCAGAAGTATCCGCACTGCCAGAATGAAGAGCAGCTTCTTCCTTCAGGCTAAACTCATCCTCTGCGCTCTACCATAAAAAAATAGTTTTTATTGTGTAGTATAAATGAATGAATGAAAATTATTTATTTCAAACATGTAAAAAAAAAAAAGAAAAGAAAAAGAGCTAGAGTCTGCATTTTTTTGTGCAACTCTGTGTTGTAGATGATGAACCTTGAACACATCCTGTGTGAAGCTGACTGAAGACTGAAGCTGCTGCTGCGACAGCCTGGTGCACCTTTCTTACTCACTAATGTGTCCTCTGTTTGGCTTATTTTTGTTAGAACTTATTTTTGATTCTTGTTTTTATCTCTGTTTTTGTTTTCTTCTTATCTCTGTATTTTATTGTATGTTATCTGCACAAACACTTTGTAACTATGTTAAGAAATGTGCTATAGAAGTAAATGTATCATTATCTACTAATTGTATGATTTAATAACTCTGTAGTTAATGCACAGAGATTGATTTCAAACTGCTCATCTTACCTTTGGCAAGTACAGTAATTAGCTGATAAGTGCATTTCCCAATAATACATACTATTAATTTCATAAGGTTGCTGGAAGAGGTGGCAGTCAAAGCAAAATTGTGGTACATGATGCAGATGAATCAGACTTTAACAATGAGTTACCGAGCACTGGCAATTAACAAATGATTCATATTTTATTAATCAAACCAATTGATTTGTGGCAGTTATTGTCCAGGCACCAGCACAGTAGCAGCTTTAATGGGAAAAGGTGTTCTGTCTGGTTTGATTAGGTAAATAATCACAGTGGTTTTTATGCTTTCACTGGTTTATTTAGACAGAAAAATTCAAGTAAAAGCTAAATTTGAGTTTTACATTTCACATAAGAATTTCTCAGTCAGTAGGCATTTATCATCTGACTTCCAGTCCAGTTTAAAGGTCCAGTGTGAAAGATTTACAGGGATTTACTGGCAGAATATGGTACAAATGGAACATAATACTGTTTTTGTCACCTCAGAATGAGCCGTTTGCATCGACAAATGGCTCGGGTTCACGGAGGCCACCGTGTTGCTTGTCCTGAACGGATGAACCAAACACTGGCTTTTGACACAGCTGACACAGATTTTGCAACCACTTTAGGTTCTCCTACACACTAAAAGGGGAGTTGGTTGTGGTCTGAAAGCTCAGCATTAGATAACATTAAATCCTAGATGCTGGTCTTTAAAAATAAACTAAGAGAAGGGGTGCTGTTTGACTGTGTTATGTTTTGCTAAGGAATTTCAGTTAGTGAGATTTCCATTTTTAGTTTCTTTTTTAAGGAAAGTACTTGTCGCTCTTCTCTTTAGACTCCTTAACAAGCCCTTCCTCTTTTGTAGTCTGCATATATATTTTGTGTCAATTATTTAAGATCTTTTTGAATAAAAACTTTATTTTTACCAAACAAACTTGGCTTTATGTTGCTTTCCTTTCCCTTAACACGCTGGGTCGCAACAGTAATCAAAGAGTTACAGAAATAAATCAAACCTGTCTTGACTTTTTTTATGTTGTCCCAGTTTGTAAATGTAAATACTGCAGCCTTAGAAAGCAAAACAAACTATGTGATACTGACAAAGCAGTTAGTACAAAGTTTTCTATAATAATTTCATCTCAGTTTTAATGGGAACGAGATATTCCCTGATAACTAATTGTCACCCGACTCCTTTCTATTCTGTGCGGAGCTGCTTCCTCAGAGTCACCGCCATGAATTGCTCTGTGTTCTCCTATGATGGATTCTAGTCAGCGATGATAAGCACTTTTACATTTCCCATTTGGGCATTTGCCTTGGAGTAAATGAAAAGAACCATGTGATTCAGATGAAAGCATGAAGGAAATGAATTGGCTTTTCACTGCAAAGAAAAGCAGAGCGAGAGCAATAAAGCAGGGCGGAACTTGAAAAGGCAATGAAACAAGAAACATTAGCTTTGGAAACGAGCTCCATAATCCATGCAATTAAAATGAAATGGTTGACAATGACAGTTAGCGTTCTTCTCCTTGCAGCAGCTCATTCCTTTGATCCATTTATGGAGCTCTGCGGAGCACGGTCAAGGCGAGACAAGCACATTGTGGGACAATTACTGAGATGACAACTGCAGTTAAACGTGATAAATATGTTCTAACTATGTAGAGAGTGCGGCCTGTTCACACTGTAAATCTCTTTGAGGCTGACGTCAAGTCTTCTTCTCAGCTGTTTTTTATTCTAACCAGTGACTGCTGACTGATGTTCAACATCTGGCTGCTCTGCTGTCACACCGACACAGACGCTGCTAGTTAGGCTGAATTTAACCTGCAGAACTTTAACACAACGTCTTTAGTTGGTTGAAACTACGCTTAAAAATGAAGGGTTCCTCCTGAAGGCTGAGGTTCTACTCAGAACAATTTTGCTTGTGAAGAACCCTTCTTTGAAGAAAGGGTTTGTCAAGGTTGTTTTGTAATCCAGAAAACCTCTTTTGGAAGAAAGAGTTCTTCAAGGATTGTCAGGATCCTTGAAGAACTCTTTCGTCAAGGGTTCTTTGTACCATAATATAAAAGGGTTCTTTATTGAACCCACTGGGTGGGTTCTAAATAAAACCCTTGTAACATAAAAGGTTTATGGTTTCTCATTAGAACCCCTTGAATGTGTTCTAGATAACAATTGGAATATAAAAGGGTTCTCTGTAGAACCCCCTGAGAGGGATCTTGATTAAAAAAAATTGATATAAAAAGTTCTACAATTGTAGATAAAACTCTTGGAATGTATAAGGGTTCTCAATAGAACCCCCTGAGTGGGTTCCAGATAATTCCTTTGTAATATAAAAAGGATTCTCGTTAGAACCCCCTGAGTGGATTCTAGATAGAACTCTTGTAATATAAAAGCGTTCTCTGTAGAATACCTTGAGTGTGTTCTAGATAACTATTGGAATATAAAAGGGTCCTCTGTAGAACCCCCTGAGAGGGATCTAGATAATGCCACTGTAATATAAAAAGTGTTCTCAGTCGAACACCTTGGGTGGATTCTTGATATAACTCTTGGAATATAAAAGGGTTCTCTCTAGAACC
>JAJHUR010111208.1:0-22226 GCA_027495735.1 Lutjanus campechanus | reverse complement strand
CTGGCCCAGCAGATTGCAAACTGTCGCCAGTGTCTGGAGCGCTCCAGCGCCCTCATCACACAGGCTGAACAGAGCCTGAAGGAGAATGACCACGCTCGCTTCCTCCAGACCGCCCGAAATGTAGCAGAAAGGTGAGTGATGCTGAGCATAGACATACACACATGTACACACACAGAGCAAGGTTGGACTGCACATCATTTGTGCCAGGCGTTGAAGTCTGATCTCTATTGGTATATGTTATCTGCATAATAAACAATCTGATCTTGCCTTTGCATTTACACCTGATATTTTTAATGCACTCTCATTATCCTCATTGAGATCGGATCTCTGTCCTCCAGTACAAAACAGGCCTGTGAGTAGGGTGAGTACCCTTAAGGTATCGACCAATATAACCCAGCACCAAATAGTATTGAAACTTCTCAAGTCAAGCCATACTGTACCTGCATTCAATCCTTTTTGTGCCCAGATCTAGAAAAAAAAAAGACTATTTGCTGTATAATTTTTCTTGCAGCCAGGCACTGCTGGCATTCAATTGAATGTGACATGACTGGCCCACTACTGCAGCTACATACAAGTACTCTATTGTGAGTAATCTGAGTTGGAGGCAAAAAGGGTTTTGTGAGTTCTTGAGAAAGGGGAAACTTTATAAACTTTGCGAAATGTTGTTTATGACATATTCTTAATTATTTGTCCCCTCTTGTAAATTCAGCACATGTAATACATAAAACTATTCCTTTTTTTGTATAAAAAATATGGCATCAGTTTGTCCCATTGTGTTGCAGTACCAGCATGGCTAATCTGTGACTACATTAGATACATTATCTGTCTTGTTAACAGCAGATCAGCAGCAGATGAGCACAGTGTGCACTGTCGCACACACAGTTATTACTTTCTGTATATCTTTCATTTCCCAGCATTGTATTGCTTTAATTTTTCACGCAGCTCTGTTGAATAAAATATCTTTTGGTGCTTTCATTGCACAGAATGAGCAGTAATTAGAGGTGTGTCTCTTTCAGCCTTGTCACATGCTCGCTCTAAATTTGGACAACAGCCTATATTTTATCATAGCTAAAAACAAATATCTGTGTCAATATTGTGTTGTGTACAGATGCCAGCATGTTGTATAGATGGCATTTACACCTACCTAAGATCTGAACAAAATCCAAGCCTGATCACAACATATTTACGCCTTCATTAACACGCGTTTTTCATTATCTGGATAACGTGTCCGGATACAGATCGCATTTTAAAAACAGGTGTAAATGGGGTCAAAGTGATGTAGTGGAAGATAAGCTTTGCTTACAGTAGTGGTGGTTTGTGGTAGCAGTGGTTTGGAGGTAATAATGTAGTTTTACTATTTTACATCTCTGGTCAGAGGGTTGGACATAAGCCCATCAACAGGCTACTGGAGACACGTGAATATGCACTTAGTGTGCAGACAATCAATGGTAAGACAGGCCCAGCTCTTTCATTATGTTTGCCCTCCGTGGCTTTCTGTAATTTCATCCCTCTGTCTTTCTCTGTAGTATTTCTTGTAATTACAGTGTACTTTAAACATGTATGCTGCAGAAAAGACCGATTTCACTTTAATTTAATTCATTAGATGTACGGACAAAAAGAAGGTGTATGAAATAAAAATGATTGATTATAGCTTTCACCTGTCTTTATCCTATTACAGGACACACATTAAAACTTTTTTAAGGGTATTTGACGAACAAATCCCTACAATAAGTTTGCCTGTATTAACTTTTTTCCTTCTATGAAATCCAATCTTAGATTCATTCTGCTGGAGAAATCAGCATTATATCAAACCTCTCCAGCTCCTGCGATCAGTGTCAGGCCTGTGTTGAAAATCATCTATCATTTAAAGGGCCGGCTATGCAGTTTCTCTTTTCACCTGCATACTCCTCTAATACCTTAATCCCTTCCTCCCACGACCGGCCGGCAGCTTTCTAACTTGTTCTCTTGCACATACAAAGGTCTGTTCAAAATATGCAGCTAGCGTAGCACCTTTTATGCTGCTTTTTTACAGCACTTGGCTCGGTGCTTTATTGACTGACTGGTTTCTCTTCAGTGAGGAACAAAAGTCTTAAGGACTCGCGCCAGTCTGTGCTCAGCTCTGCACTGCTCAGTCACCCTGCCAGCACTGTGGTTCAGGCTGGCTCCTGCCACAGACAGCTCACTGATGCTCAAAGCAGAAGTGGGTGCAAGTTTCCACAAAGCTGCACAGGCCAAGGAGTCAGTGTGTCAATTTGTGTCTGGTTTGTCCGTATTTATGATGGGACAGCTTGCAGACATACTGTATTTGTTTTAATTTTATATTTGATCCTCAATTTTCTTCCACCCCCCTCTGCCTCTCAACTTTTTTTTGTCATACAAACTACTACTGTCCACCACCTGTCCCTGGTTGTCCCCTCACTTGCTTCGCTTCTTTCCATCTCTTCATCACCTTTCATATTTTCTTGTTCCTCCACACTTTTCCTTTCATCGCCTCACTCTGTGTCACCTCTCTACCGTTCTCCTGACATTTACTTTTCTTCACTCCCATGTCCCGACTACTCTAAAAGGGTTGCTATGGCGACGGCCTCCTCCCAAGTACTCATCCCTGACGTCAACCTGAATGAGGCGTTTGACAACTTTGCCCTGGACTTTTCCCGAGAGAAGAAGATTTTGGAGGGACTAGATTACTTAACAGGTGCGTGTCTGTCAGATCTACAATGGACATTATGATACAGTTTTTACAGTAGATACTGCTTTTGTCATGGGGAAACCTTGTGATTGTTTATTTTATGAGACAAAATAGTCCTCTCTGGGTCAGATTCTCAGACCCTTTGACATGTAAAACCCTTTAGATTGCCTTACATGCATGTATCCATGAGAGCTAAAACATATATTTTCAAGGACAAGTTTTAAAATGTTTTACACACAGTGACATTATATACCAGAGAACGTTAACCTTTTATATGTGCAGTGTACCAATCACAAGCTGATATAAATATCATGTTACCTTTAAGGAGATATTTGACTTGATTTATTTGTTTCTTTTCTGCTGCACTTGAAGAGTTACTTTACATTATTTAAATTTATTTTAAAGGAAGTTAATTATGATCATTTATAACAAGGAATGCATGATATGTATTTTTGCTAATTCATGCACATTTCTTTCCACATAATTGCAGAGAAGATCATGTCTCTCTTGAATTAACATATTATTACGCCTGCCCACTTGCAGGTGTAGACATAAAATACAATGCTTTTCAAAATGTACACATTCACTGGGCAAAATATTTTTTTGCTGTGCCTGTTTCTCTATTCTGTCTCTCACAAATTCATCATATAGACCAGGGTGACAGCTCTCAAGATCAGCAATTCAGTTTTCAGTGTTGAAAGAATTGATTTGGCTCCTCCTTGCATGACAAACATTTGCTATCTGTTTCAGACACTGTACATTTCCACACTGCAGATCTAGTTGTGTCATGTGTAGATAATTAAAAACATCATGTTTTATTGGCACAAATGTTCATTTCAGATAGATAACAATATTTAATCTTAATGCCTTTATCGGCTGATACCAATTACGTGCCGATATTATCATGCATCCCAGTGTATACCTTGTGTTTTTACTGTGAATTAAATTGTTGTTTCCTCCACATGCACGTAGCTCCCAACCCGCCATCCATAAGAGACGAATTGTGCACCGCCTCCCATGACACCATCACTGTTCACTGGACGTCAGAGGACGAGTTCAGCGTCACCTCCTATGAGCTGCAGTACACCATCTACACTGGCCAGACAAATTTCATCAGTGAGTCATGACCACACAAACACACACAATCACACACTAACACATAGGTAAGGTAATACAGAAAATCATTACCGTAGCTGTGTCACTCATTATCTGAGCCTAGAGGTAAGTTTATGTTCACACAGTTGTGTTTCAGCAACAGCCGGGGGCAAAGCTGCGATTGCTTAACTCAAGGTTTGGCCAAGAGCAATCAAATACTTTGTTGATGTGTGTTTAAATACCGTTAAAAAAGAAAAAAAGAAATTAATATTTTATTTGTTTTGGAGGTGGTTTAGAAAAGAAATAATGAATATCAAAATAGCCATTTGGAGCTTCCAAAAAACATGATGTGAGTCAGGGCCACTAACATGGAGTCTCCTGCTAAATCATCAGAGCAAAATACCTGCACAGTATAATAACATCAAAGACTGCAGATCAGTGGATCTGTCTGGCATCAGTAGTGTTTTAATCATCATGAGTGTTTTTCTTAACCATCCAATTTAGTGAGACTATGTATCCTTTCACAGAAAAAAATAACACAATCTTCATCAAAAGTGGAATTCATCAAATGTAACTTACTATAAGTGTTTTCAACCTGGACCATATTATCACATGTTTTTGTGTGTCAAGTCACTAATGGGGACAGTTTAGGACAGATTGGTTATTTTGTTTGTGTTGTTTTGTGACTTTTGGTCAGAAACTAATTGAGGCAGCAGTAGACTATGGAGGTTAAATGACTGTTTTTGTCAACAGAATCTAGTCACTTTCCACAGAGCCGTGTAGTGTCTGTTTGTGGTTAAATGGAAAGGATCTTACTTTTTATAATGCGGTCTGTCTGTTGTGATCATTTCCACAATGTTTCATACACTTATAATAACAATCTGAGCCTGTCAGGGGCAAAAACAAGCACTTTTAGTGGATGTACTTTCACAGTGCACAGTTGCCTGGAGGGATTAGCTTAGTTTTGCTGTTGCTGGCTGTAGCGCTCTCATTCAATACTGGACCGCTTTCAGAAATTGTTGTCCCTTTCGTTTAGGTTGAAAACTACAGAAGTTACCCTTTAATTCAAAGGTAATAAAACACAGTCTTGCTCAGTTCAAGAAGCTGATGCAGCTTCACTTTGTCTGGTATGACCAGTAGCTTATGGTGGCTAATATTAGCTAATTTTAGTAACATATCGTAGTATAACTGACTTTTCCGACTCTTCCCTACTTGTGCTATTGCTATTAGCATTTATCAGTGTCCTGTAATTGTGACTTATGATCACATAGTCTCACTCAAAGTCGGCTGAAACCCTGTTTTTTTAATTCGCAAATGCACATAATTACAGTACACTGTATAAACACCAGCTCAAGCACAGAATAGTACAGTATTTATAAAGTTACATGTCTGCACCTAAACAGACTCATGCACAAGTACAAAAGCAACACAAAGAAACACTTCATTCGTGACCTCTCTGCGGTTACAAAGAGAAATAAACTGGAGCACCACAATACTTTCAGTACTGCTCAGTCTTATTTTCATATGTTCAATATTTTATCCCCACCGTGTTGTGTAACCTAGATTTTCTGTCCAGCTTTAATCTTTGTTGTCCTCTGTGCTTGTATTTATAGAGAAATAGAGCTGAGTTATCAAGACTACTTGTTATAAAAATAGGACATAAAGTACATATCATGAGGGGGTGCCATGAAAAAAACAGGTTCATTATTTAGTGTCTGGTGTGTGAAAACTGCAGAAACAAGGGATGAGAATGTAAAATCACTGCTGCCCTCTTTCAAACTCTCCCATTTCTCAATACACAAAAGCTATTTCATAGGTGTTTTCATTAAGTGCTTCTCTTGTTGAATTTGCACCTCAGAGCTGCAACTGTATTGCAGTTTTTTGGTTTTTAGTTTTTTCAGCCAGATTTTGGACGTAATATCCCCACCGTGTATTTTTTAATGGTCCATTGTGTAAGATATACAGGGATTTATTGGCAGAAATGGAATACAACATTCATATTAATGTTGTCATAGTGTATAATCACCTGAAAATAAGAATGGTTGTGTTTTCATTACCTTAGAACAAGATGTTCATATCTACAGTATAGTGGTCCTCGTTCACAGAGGTCGCCCTGTTTCACCGCTATGTTTCTAGAGTAGGAGTTTCGCAGACACCGTGGTTTCTCCTATGCACTTGGAACAGGAGGGAGAGTTGAGGTTTCGGAAACTGCTCAATGCTCCCTGAAAATTTACCCCACATTTTGTATGTTAAATGACCCATATTTGTTTTCCCATAATTGTAACTCCATTTAGATGACACATGCCACTTAGTATAGCTGAAAAATAGACCCTTTTCACAGCAGCCATTTTAACATGAAATAGCTAACATAGGTGTTATCAATGATACTAATTAAGGTCCCATTCCTTTTAGTGTAGCAAAGCAAATTTCTAGTGTGCCGATATGCACACTGGCTGTGTTTGACCTGGAGGGAACAGAATCTTAATCATTATAATTGGTAACACCGGTGTTATCCTAATATTTCACATTAATATGTCTTAAAAATTATAACATGTTGCCCATGTTGGGGCTATGACATTATGACGTTCTCCCAATTTTTTCAGGTCTGTGACAAATCGTACAGATATAGACATTTAAACTATAAGTGAAGATTATCTTGCTTAACAAAGGTCAGTGTCAGTATCATAAACTTGCTTTTGCCACAGAGCTTATTTTTTGCACTAATCTGAAAATGCAATAGAAAAATCCCATTGACTTTTTGTAGATCGAACCAGACTGAACTTCTGACTTGGCCTACAAAAACACATCTTCCCTGCAACGCTCTATTTTGTAGAATCCAGACTTGTTCAAAGTAATATTCCTGGACACGATTCACACATTTACCAAACATCTGGCCTCCATTGGCTGATTGTCTGTTACTACATAAATGAAGGGAAACACAGACGACTGTGGAGGAGGAGAACAGGTGAAAATCAGAGTGGATAATGGTTACATAGGGGAGGTGAAAATTACCACTTACTGATGTGAGGAGGATATGATTAATGTACATAATCGTGCACATTCAAGCATGTGCACACACACACCTGTGCCTCTCTCCACTTTCCCTCCTCTATGTGATCCTTTCATCATCTCCTCTCCTCTGTGTAGCCTGACATTTCTCCATCTAACCATGCAACTCAAGTGCCCCAGCCATTTGAAACATCGGGATACATTTCAGCTGTGATAGACTGAGTGACTCAGATATTCAGCAGTGTGCTGCCACAGAGTCCTCCGAGATTCACAGGAGAAACCGAGAAAGAGAGAAACCCATTTAGCCCGCCACGCCACTTGAGTTTTTACCATAGCATTTTTCTCCAACTTTCCAAGTGGCTAAATGCTCCCACTTGAGCACCATCCTGTCTGTCTCTTTTTCTCTCGCCTGGCCTCATCCTCAGCCTCGGCCTTCCTACGAGGAGGAGAAGGAGGAGGGGTTCATGGGGTCCTGCCTCTGCAGGATCGTCCAAGCACAACAGCAGAAAATAGAATCAGCAAGTGAAACCAAATACCATGCAGAAATGTAAGCAGTGTCAAAAAGGCAAAAATTACTGATGTCTGGCCCTATGCAAGTTACAAGCGTCGAGTGTTGTTGACCCATTTGTTTTTCTGCCAACTGACATCCCAGACTACTGCACTTATAGTGTGCATCCATTCCTCTGTAAGTATTTGTTTTTCTTTCTGCTGCAATCGCCTGCATCCTCTACATTACACACACACTCAGACATGTTACAGTCTGTCAATGTTTCACTCTAATTTATGGTGTTGTTTAGTCCTGGGATGAAGGGGTCGAGACAACAAGAGAGAAATTAAAACATAAAAGTCAAGTGTAATTGCTGATTGATTGATCTTGAAATAAAATAGTAAAGGATTTCCATTTGAGCTTTCAGTGTTTGATTCATACTCTCTTGAGGGTTGTTCTTTCATGTCAGGCAGTAACGCTGATGTAAACACTATCCATATCCTTGTTAATTAAGTGCTACATCCTAATTGTTTCATCAATAACACAACACTAAGATATGATGATGGCTGTATATTATACATCACTTTTTGCTGATACAGAGTCAATACAATGCAGGAAGTGACTGAAGTGTGAGGGTTACTTTTCATCACATGTTTTTTTTAATGCTCTTAATATACACTGTGCATTCAAAATACCAGAATTTTATAGGGAATAGTTTGACGTTTTGGGTAATATGCTAATAGTGGTTACCTGGCAACCTCACAGTGAAGTTATAGCACTGAGCCAAGAAATAATCCTGCATATAACCCCTATATCGTTTTTATCACTCTTTGGTTTCAGTGTGAATTAAACCAATGTTTCTTAAAGTTCTTACACCATGCACCACCACAGAAAACATTAGACTCTTCAAGTACCACCATTATGACCAATGTTAAAATACGGAAACATAGGCCTGCCCTATTAAGCTGCAGAGAGTTAACGCATGAGGCAGGTTTATTCCTGATAAGATTATTTATTGTCGACTATACAAATTGGTAGCACAACTGGCACTTACAGTAAACTCTTCCATAGAGCTCCCATACACCAAAAGGGGCAGCCCCTCATACAAACACACACATGCACGTTCACTTTCAGGCTCTTCATTTTAAGACTGCTTACTATCTTGCCATCACAGTTTAGCTTGTAACTAAACTTGTATGCGTGCTACCTGCATGAATGTCACAACTTTATAGTATTTTGATTTATTTTCAACTTGTTCATTCATATATTTTTTTTACATTTCAGGGACTCCTCCATTTACCACTAGCGGGAGCTTGTGTTAACATAGTTTTAGAATCTCAGGATTAAACTAATTTAAAAAATAAACCAGTGATTTTTACAGGTGCTCATGGCTAGATTTGTTACCTTTGATCTACCTGCTTCCAGTCATTATGCTAAGCTAAGATAATCATCACTCAACTGTAGCTTTGTATTTATGTTTGTATTTATGTGCATGCATGAGAGTGGTATCAAACTTCTCATCTGACTGTTGGTACTGTAAGACATAAACTAATCATATTCCCCCAAATTTCAAACTATTGTTTGAAACCATTTGATAAATATCTGAAAAATAACTTTAGATTATTGAAAAATATATTTTTTTACATTTTGACTGGAATAGAAAAACAAGAGACTAATTCAAAATGTAACAGCATCATGATCTTGTCCTCCAGTTAATTCTTCCTTCTCTCCATCCACAGCATCATTGTTGGTTCTAAAGCCCTTTTGTCTTTTAATGCTTCTCCTCATAACCCACAGCTATCACAGTGATGACTTTTACCCTTTAAAACTTAGAAGGTTTAGAAGCTAAATAGCCTCACCAGAGTTCCATATGCATCAGTGTTCCCGCATCGCTCAGCTGAAGTCAAATTACCAAATTTGTCTGAACTAATAGAAGTCCACCCCTGCTCCCACCTCCACATGACTTCAACCACTTTTTACGCATTTTACTGCCAATTTGTACATTTTCCTGGGAGGCCTGTATGTTAACCACACCAGCAAGACCTGTACCTGCTGACTCCATCTGACAGCTTCATCTGTCTTTCATGTCTATTCATAAGCACTGGCCTGTGGTGAAGTATTAATATGATTATCACAGGTAAAAAGCAGAATCGCAGTGGGCGCCAGGACAGCCTAGAGTTTTGGTAACATCTTGTCTGTATCAGGAAAGGACATCAGTGTTTCATGTTAATGGGGCTTCAGTCATTGTAGGAAACTAGGCTGACAACAACACCTACTAAAGCTATGTAGCAGCATCAAGACACAGATGCAGGTGAAAGGAGTAGTTTGGATTATTTGATGTGGGGTTGTGTGACGTACTTGTTAATAGTCAGTGTATTAGCTGCAGTAGATGCTGGTTGGCACGCCTCCAGTTTGGAGAAACAGAGAGGAGACTAAGGAAGCTAAGTAATGAACTGCTGTAGATGGGGTCTGCAGCAAAAGGTCTGTTTTAGCTATTCAAAAAACGTCCACCTTTCCTCACTTTACTCTGCCATCAGACAGCCTTTTTTGATAGGAAGCCACCCTTGTATAAGCCAAATATTGCTCTCTCCAAAACCTACTCCATAGCTGAAATGAGTCATTCTACATAGCAGAGCATGGGAGTTGCTGGACTATAACTATCTCATTCTGTTTGTTTTATTGTGTGACTATGGTGAATCCAAACTATCATTTTAAGACAACAAAGTCACACAATAAAATGACAAACTAATCGATCCAGGCAGCAGAAGGCCAGCAAGTCTCATCTAAAATGATTTCACCTATGGAGTTTGGTGGGTTTGGAGAGAGCAGTATTTGTCTTATTCTTGCTGACCCCCCACAGCAGTACATTGATTGCTCAGCTTTTGTGCTGGTTACTCCTCTCTGCTTCTCTGTGTGTCAACCTCCATATACTGTAGGTAATAGACTGACTATCGATGAGTACCTCATACAACCCAACCTCAGATAATCCAAACTATCCTTTTAAGCATTTTATTGATGCAAAATTGCTTATGCACACATACAACACACACACACACACACACACCATTAACTCTATATTGCATCATCAAAGACAGACCCTCTTCCATTTCCAGGATACTTTGTTTTTCCTTTCTCATCTGTCTGCCTCTGAGTTTTAGCAAGACACAAACAGACATACACACACACACACACACACACACACACAAATATACTGTACACACACACACACACACACACACACTTGATGTCTGGATGCAAGACACAAGCTGATCTATCTCTTCTACATTTCCTTTTCCTTTCTTTTTCTACAGTGGCACATCCAGTTACTGTTGCACACTTTGAAGTCACAATGCTCTCCAAAGCAGCTTGGCTAGTGTCAGAAAGCCCCATTTCAGTGGCAAAAGTAGCAATAGCGTATTGCTGTGTACTGACCTAATTTGATTTAGCGAAAAGGGAGAGGTGCTATGGAGATCAAAAGCTTTAAAAATGGAAAGCAGCGTGAAGTCCTTCTCCCTCGTCTTTCCCCTCTATCTCTTTTTGAAAGCCCACATAACACTGGAGCCTCCCTAATTTCTACAGGATGCGGCTGAAACGACAGGTGGGAGGCATAATTTTCACAACGACAAGGGACAGCTGTCTCGGTAGAACACCGTACTCGCTTTTTATGTGAGGGAAAACAGCAGTTGGATTTCATTGTTGACAGTGGATGCGTATTTGTAAGACCAGGCTGAAATAAAATGCAGATGAATCTGCCTGCCGCTTCTGCATACAAAATGGATCGTGCACATGCAAGGTGTAAAGAAAACTGTCTCTCATCTTACAGGAAAATGAAAGCCCTCTACAGTGTTGTCTTTGTCTGAGAAAAGCTTGTGGAACTCGATAGATATGTAAAGACGCAGCTTTCACTCTAACTTTAAGAGTCTCCTCCCCTCATTCATTCTTAAAGCTGCCTCACTTTTAAAGGCCTTATTTGCGTCCTGTGAAGTATTTATATTTACAAGCAGACTCCCGCCTATTACTTATGCATGCTGTTGCCATCTTGTTCAATAATTCACAACGCATCCTCACCAGAAGGGACAAGGCAGGCATGGCCCTGAGAGCTCTCTCCCTTTCAGGATTTTATTTCCCTGCAATCGGGGGGGGGGGGGGGGATGAAAAAGATTGTTATTCTCCCTTCAACTCTATGAACATTAACCTCAGCTGTAGTGCTACTAAACCAAATGTTGTGTTTGTTTTGGCATGGGCTTATTTGAATGTGTTCAGAATTTTGTAAGCGGGTAAAAGAAATTTTCTTTGTGCTTTCATTTCGGTCTGGTCTTCTCTTGGTACTATGGGTGTAAGAAAATATCAACACACTTGAGTATCAAGATATTATGTTTTATGATATGGTATCAATTCACAAAAGCAGCATAGATCTTTAATTATTCCTTTACATGCAAACATATGAGGCAAAGTTGCAATCTGTCATCAGCCATTTGACTCTTACACTCTGAAATAACTATGGCTGCAGCTAACAATTATTTTTACAAATGAGGGTGGATTGTATGTGTCACAGCCAGGCACAGAGGAGAAGGCTGCTCACGTTACTTTAGATAAGACACAAAGTTTTGTTTTTACTACTTGTAAATGAACATTAACTTGTTAGCCTAATAGCAATCAGCTGTGAAGTTGGTGTCAGTTGGGTCTGTGTCTCTCGGCTGGGTTGGGTTCAACATTTCTCAGCTTTGCATGTGTCCAGGTCCCAGGTGTCAAATAATAGATGGGTCTGGTTCAGTTTTTGGATCACATTTCTTGGTCTTTTTGGGTTCAGGCATAAATACTTGGACCTGTGAATATCTCTACATGATACTCCAGAATCAGTATTTTTCTTCAGAATCACTTACTCCACCATCAATATTTATCTGTTGTCACACAAACTAGCACGTTTACTTTGGTTAGAGATGCTACATAATCTGCTGCTAAGAATCAATTTTCCTCACCTGTCCTCCATGACAATGCCAAAAATGTCCGTGCAAAACACAGCCAGTGCACTAAAAGTGGCAAATTTCACACCATGTTTGTTTTTTCACACATCAACCAGAAGCATAGGTGCACTAGCATCACACTTACAGTAGCTATCTGTCAAGTTCTCCATGTTTTGCAATATCTGATTCAAATAAACACCACAACCTTGCCATGTTTAATTCACGCTTATCGCCTTGTGTCGAAGGATGGCTGTTTCAGCTTTAAAACAGGGTGTAACATGCTACACCATCTCAAAGAAACATATGTGGTGGGTCAGTTGAGGTGAAAATAGCAGTATTAATGTTAATGTGTAAAATTCACCCCTGTTATTTCACACAAGACTAGAGGCCAAAAGAGCACCCCCTTGTAGCCGATCCTCTCCCCAGTCCTGAACTGAGATTTCCTTTTTATCCTTCACAGTCGGCTGCAGCTGAGAGACTGAAAAGACTGTGTTTAGAAGCAGGTGACTGCAGAGCCAACCCAGCCATTACTAACCCTCCACTGCATGGAGCTGTGAATCAAAGCGCCCACCAACCGGGTCATGTTGCTATTGCCCACGTTTCCATACGTTTGAACATTAAAGGCTATCTCAGTCTTTTGCCCTCAGGTGCTTACTACACACATCCACTTTTCATATTGTGTAAACACCTTGTTCTTAATGGGTTATAGATTCAGCTTAGCGAACACACAATATCGCCTTAGGGCAGCATGCCGTGATAAACCTGATGGAAAGGTGATGGGATGGACCGGCATGTACACATAAATGTTGCATAACGTATGATCTCTGGGTTCCTTACTGTGTGATGACTCACTTGAGGTTTGAAGAAAAAATAACACACCGCTCTGGTCAGATTTCAGGGGTGAATTGTTTTTGCTCTTGAAGATTCTCACCAGGACTCACTTTAGCTCTGCTTACCCTGAAAACATCAAAAGAGATTGGTTACTCATGCTATATGTGTGTGTTTGTGTGTGTGTGTGTGTGTGTGTGTGTGTGTGTGTGTGTGTGTGTGTGTGTGTGTGTGTGTGTGTGTGCTTCTGGATCTGCCAGGTTTGTACAACTCGGCAGACAGCTGGATGATCGTACCAAACATCAAGCAGAACCACTACACGGTGCACGGCTTGCAGAGTGGCACCCGTTATATCTTCTTTGTCAAGGCTATCAACCAAGCAGGAAGCCGCAACAGTGAGCCAGCCCGCCTCAAAACCAACAGTAAGTGAAAAAGGCTCCTGTGACAGTTCTGCCTGCTTTTCTATGAATATTTACAAGTCAAGTTAACTTTGTTTTTAGTAGTTAATACAAATTAAAATGTTCCTCTTTCTGTTATCATTATGCAACATAAGTTACAGGCTGTCATTGTTCTGAGCTTTTCCCATCGGGTTTTCTTTCATTTATAAATGAGTGAGGGATGAGTAGCAGATTTAGAACTCATTTAGATAAGATTTTAATCAGGATAAAAATATTTATAATATTCATTGCCTTTGGTTTCGAGCACTGACTGTTTCTGTCCAGAAGGCAACAAGGTGTAAACAAAAGGAGAAACCTGACATTTCAAAAACACTCAAAAACATTTCTTTTTCATGTTCCATGAGAGCTTCCCTGAATGGTTTATTAGTGAATAAGTGTTACTTTTAAGTAAGCATAATATTGCACCATTTCCTTTTAGTCATATAATGTGTCACTGTCTACTGTGTGATGTATTGAATCAGGAAGCTGCCAGTTTGTCAGATGCATCATCCTCAACGAGAACAGAGAATCAGGATATAAACGCACTTTCTCATCAAAGACTTAAATATTTCCCAAGAAGTCTTTGTACATTATTATGTCCAAGGATATGCATATGCATATACTTAAACATATACATACACATACACATATACATATACAGTTTAGCCACAAGTGCTTCATTCACCGTGTTTGCTTAACAGAGGGTTTGAGATGACAACAAACTAGCCTAACTTGCATTGGGTAGACCAAAATGACTCTCATCTTAGGGTGAGACATGATTGCTTCATACCATGCCTGAGTACAGTTGCCCCCTTACCCACCTCCAATCCATTCCCTCTGCTGCTCAGCTTTCATATTAGTAATGTTGCTTTGTACACAAGTACGCTTGCTTCATCATCTATGCAACATTTGTTTGTTGTGCAACATTTTGTTAGAAAATTGTATGATCCCAGTAGTGGTCCATTTCCTTGTTTTGGCATGGTAGTTGTCACACCTGATGCAAACTGTGTTCATGACTCATACTCAGGATCATCTTTTCAGGTGGTTTTTCAGGAGGTGCTTTACTCGAGTATTTCCATCTTATGCAACTTTGTACCTCTACTCCACTGTATGTCAGTGGCAAATACTTTTTACTCCAACTTTGCCTGACAGCTTTAGTTACTAGTTACTTCGCACATTACAGTATTTCATACCATCTCTGTGCAGTGAAAACCATGCATCTCCAAATTAGGTGATTCTGAATTTCCTGATAAACTGAAGGATTAAGTGTTCCTTTGATGGGTAGAGTAAAATTGTCCCACTTATTTATTTATTTATTACATAGCCACAAAGGTGAAAACAGGCCTGTTTTTCCAAGCTCATGAAAAGTTGTCCTTTGAGAACCACATATTTCTACAAAGTCAGAGATGCTCCAAACATATAATGATCATATAGAACCTGACACATTACTGTAGATTAAACTACTACTACTTTAAAAAACAATGTAATTTTTTACAGTGTACTATTAGTACATTTACTCAAGTAAAGGATCTGAATACTTCTTCCACCACTGCCAGGCAGGTTGTTTAAGGTCTCCTCTTAATTAGTTTTAAGCTTGCCATAATACAGTTGTAATTCTATTATGAATTTTAAAACATGCAGCATAGGATTTTTAGCTAAATTAACTCACCAAGTATATTAAGATATAATCAGTGGTTCTTACATTATGGAGTGGGCCCCCCTGGTGGGGCATAGAGCCACAGCAGGGGGGCTGTTAATGACCAAGGGAGAAATATGGAGTGATACTAAGTTGAATGAATATGATTAATGTGGGGAAAATAAACAAACAGGAGTTTGCTCCTGCCAACATTCTGACCTTTATTTAACTAAAATTCATCTCGGATCCTTTTATATTAATTGCTTCCCCAATCATTGCTAATGATTGCTAAAACATTATGGGACATGAGCTTTTTTGGGCCTCTGAAGGAGGGAATGCCAGAAAAAGAGAACCACCCATACTTTAATCCCCGTTAGAGTACACATCAGGCCTCATTGGCTCAAATCATGTGATGTGACGGGATGTGAGTGACAAAATTACGGTCGTATTCATGAAGAGCTAATTGCAGAAATCAGTAAACAGTTTACACAAGACCTTCCTCTTCTTTTTTTCCCTCCCCTGCACACCTGTCAGGCTGTATTAAGTTGTAAAAAAAAAAAAAAAGCTTCCCTTTTAGGCTTGTACCGCTGCAGATGTTACAGGGATTAAACCTGCACCTCTCCAAACACCAGCACCTCTGTTGCTTAGCTTTTAGAGAACTCCAGGCTGTTTCTCCCAGACTGAAAGGTCTTAAGTTTTCGTGGTATGTTGCCCCTGAACAAGTGGAGAATCCTGATAGGGAGCATTACATTCCCCTTTTATCACTTACTTTTATTTTTTTTGCTTGTTTTTGGTTATTTATGCCTCTCTCACTCTCAGCTCAATCACTTAGTTGCTTGTTTAGCTGTGAGTTTCTTGTCTTTTTGACCTCTTCTCGTCTTCAATAGTCTCACTCTTCTTGTTTCTCTAACTAAGTAAATGTACTTTTTTCACTTTGAAGAGCTTATGTTTAATTGACACCTTCTCTGACCTGTTTCTGTCTGTTTTTATTTCTTTCCTTTCTCTTTTCCTCTGTCCTATTCTTGAACTCTGTTTTTATGCCTCCCCTTTCCTGTAACACTACACAGTAAATATAAATAAAGACAACTCAAAAAGGCAAAAGTGAACAAATTGTAAGTAAATAAACATTGAAGCTGTTTGGGGCATGTGAGGTTACAGTGAACCCAATATGCATATTAATAAAAAAAATATATGTACAGTAAAAATGATAAACAAATGCACAGATGCACAGCATAACAAATAGTTCAAGTAAAAGACAAAGTATTTGTGCCTTTTTTTAATGAGTGAAGAGGGGTCAGATCACAGTCCACTCTCAAGCTCAGCTGTGGCACATAAAGGGTTAAAACCTCAGAGAAACCTCACTGCTAATTTAGGATATGCCTTGAGGATAATCAATAAAATTTTAAAATCAGTCTTAAATTGCAGCGGTAGTGCAGTGAAGCTAAAATAGAGTTGATATGCCAGCTCCTCTCAGCTGCTGTCAGGAGTCTGGCTGTGACGTTCAGGATTAGCTGTAATCTGGATGCACTCTGCTGGGTGAAATAGGTGTGTGAGGAAACTGCAGTAGTCAGGGGATGATCTCTCATTCTCTTAGTCACACAAACATACGCCCTCTCTCACACACACTTCTCCCCTGTGAGCTGGGGGGTGAAGGTCCAGGGGTGGCACAGTTTCCTGTTCGAATCTGATGTGCCAGCCTACCAGAATCTGAAAATAATATACTTGTTGGTGGATGGGAAGGCAAAGAAATTGACCAACCAGGGCCCACACACGTCTGGGTCTGGGAATATGTGACTATTTTAGCATATTTTTCCATTTAAAAGACCTGTGTGTTGCTCTGTGCAATTACTTAATCTATATTTTCTCATCTGGACAAAAACCTGTCAGCAAAAGCTTCATTCTAAACAAACAAAAATGAATCCTACATTAGAGCCAACCATGGTCTGAACAAGTACTGGGTGGTAGGCAATTCAAGGGGGAAATACCATCCCCCTTGTTAGCAAAATGACCAAAATACATCATCCTACTTAACCTTCCACCCGCCTCCTCCATCTCCTAGTCACAGACAGAGTGCAGGGACAGAGGGGTTGTTTAGTTAAATGAGTTACTGTAGTCTGCCTGACTCACTGATCCATTATCTGACAGAAGTTTGTGCAAGTAAGAATCTATCCAACCATCTGACCATGGCTCTGAAATATCAGTAACTTAACTGTACTGTGTATTGATAAATCCATGGTGCTGTCCATGGTGCTGAAGCTGCAGACAGATTTGTAATTATATATATTTTTCTCAGTCTCATCCTTCTGCCAGTTTCGTTTTGGATCCATAATCGTATCTAAATTATATAGTTATTTATTTAAGATAAATAACTAAAGATAAATAACCACCAGTGCCTTTTTCAGTGTGAGAGATGAGAGAAACAAGACTTTGGAGACGTCCCAGCTGCCTATTTCTGGCTGGAAAATTCTTTTGTGTTCCTTAAAGCAACTATAACCTTTATGATAACAATGATTCAAATGACTGTGAAAACAATGTGACAATGTTGTAATGAGAGAAGCTTGTCATACATTAAAACACATGGAATAGAATCTATAAATAGTATTTATATTCTAAATCTGCAGCTTCTCTCCACTTTACAGAGTTTTATAGCAAAGTTAATCGTTCTGGTTCACTCTCATCACTCTGCACTAGCTGCCACACTCCAAACAGCAGGCAGACACAGTTAGCAATTAGCTGGTGTACATAGTGGAGCATTTTGCAACCTTCAGGAGTTGGTAGAGACCAAAACCAAGCTGTGAGGTGAGTGAATATTGGACTTAAATTCATCCGATGGACACAGACTTGACTCCAGATGAGTGATAATGTTGCTCCATAACTACTTGATGTGTAAATAAGCAACTGTTTGCTAACCCTGCATCAACTTCACTGCCCCCAGGTGGCCAAAAAAAAAATCTGTTTTTGCAGATTGCACAGATGCTGATTTGTTTAATGCTTTATGAGACACAGTTTGATTAGACCCTTGTCCCTGCTGGTGTTACAGAGTTTAAATTAAAGTGTTCAAGGATAAGTTTGGCAAAGTGTGGATCCACAGTAGTCTGCACTCTTATATAATGTTACTGTTCCTTTGTGTGTATGTAATAAAGTCTATGTTTTTATTAGTCCCAGTGTGAACAGCAAGTTGTGGCAAATAGTTTCTAAAAGTCCTTAAAAGTGCCGTTGCTGGTGGGAATGTCCTCTCTTTAAATAACTTAAAGCAGAATGTTCCCTGCTAATAGGACACCCAGGCATTATCCAGACTTTGTCCTCTTTTTATGTTCATATGACCAATTAAAATATTTTATAGTTAATAATGTTAAGGGGCCTCTAAAGAGAGCTCTGCCCCCTCCATTTGATATTGCCATCTGGCACTTTGAAGTGAACCCTTTATCCATCAGATATCAGCAGGCCCTCTCATCTGGATCTGTGCCCCCCTCCAAGTCAAAATCCTGCAGACTCACTCTGCCTGTGGGACACGGAGCATGTCAGTGCTTTAACTCTTTTCTTATGGCATTAGAGTGGATTACTGCCTCAGCGTGATGTGGGCACGACATGCAGCCGGGGAGCATTTGGAGGTGAAGTGCAGGGTATCAGCCCGCTGTCACTGATGCTTATGACTCTTACTGTGTGCAATATAAATAACACTCAGTAGCACTTCAATTTATAATGTCCTCCCTTGACACAGATAAGTGGGATGAGTCTGTATAGGTGTCATTTTTCATCGTCAATCCCACTGCTGTCCCCCTGTGTGTCTCTGGCGCTCACTTCAGTTCAGTTCACTGATACTCATTGCTTTTATTGGCATTTAAATTTTAAGAAATTTGGTGCCAGAGCATATAAAAAGGTGATTAAAGTGATTAATATTGTATTCTGTCTTTCTCTAAATTTAATTATCTGTATATGTTCTGTCTGATCACAACTTTAATTTTGTTTTGCAACTTAATGTTATGTAATAATAAATACATTACCTTGATAGCTTGAAAAATATTGTAGTGATGTATGAAATTTAGAATTGAAATATAAATAATATTAGAGATGTTCCAATATCATTTTCCCTTCTCAAGACAGATTCTAATACCTGAACTTTGCATATTGGCTGCAGAGATTTTTCTCTTCTTATGTCTACATACAGTATGTTACCCTGATGTCACTGTCTCCATGCAATGTCAGATAACCTGCTGCTCTAACACAGAAATTTCACAATTTGAGATGAATAAAATATCTATTTCACCGTTGAGAACTTACTTGCTGATATCCAAGGAATTTTCAATAAAGGTATCAGTGCAAGCCAAAATGAAATTAAATAAAATTAAATAAAATAAAGCTAAGATAGGTTCAGACTTTTCCTCTACCAGTCTTTCCACATTACTTGCTTTATTCGTGAGACATGTAAATACATTTGTGTTTCCAAAGCATACAGAGAAATAAAATAGTGGATAAAGGAGAAAAAACAATGGTGATTATCACACAAGCTGGTTATAAAAGAAAATAATTATGAACAGTAGATTTAAAAAAAAAAAAAAAAGGAAAACATCTTACATGTACGTACCATGTCATCAAGATTGTACCTTGCATTACTCAAACATTTGATTAAATTGTTATTTTCTGGGAGGAAATTAGATAACAAAATCATCCATCCTCTACCCTTTTGTCCATCCATCCATAATAGCACAGAACAGTGTGTAATGTCCAGTGTTAATGTAGTACATTGCTTAAACATAATCCTCCCCCCTCTCCCTCCTCTTCCACTCCCACTTTTCTGTCATTCCTCCTCTTCTCTGGCAGCCAGTGCATCATGGGGGAAGCTTGTCCACCCACAGTGAGGTTTGGTTGAGATTCTGAGCCTGTGATTGGCAGCCAGCATTTCTCTCTGCTCTAATGATTTAGACAAGCCATCAAAATAACAAAAAACACTTAATATTTTTATCCATGATTGAGGTTTTGTAGTTTTCATCACAGCACCTGAATCATGTGTGTTTGTGCATGTGTCTGTCAGTCTGTTCATGCGTCTTTGTCCTTCTTTCTTTCTCTTATCTCCCACTCTCTCCTCCCTCTTTTACTCAGAGGAATTGTTCTTCAGATTAAAGTGCCTCACTCATGTTGTTGGATTAAAATGGGTCACAACAAAACTGATCACAAATATCTCACTTTGACAGGCTTATTAGGTTTCTCTCTCGACTCCGCTGCTGTACGAGCTCTAGTAGCAAGCTTTTTGAGCTGGGAACCACGAGTTCTCTCCTCACACTTGAAGTCTCTCTTTCTGTCTGTGGCTAGATTGGAGGGTTTAGCTGTCACATTTTTTAAGATGAGAGGCTCTGGAGGCTTTTAGCCTAAGCTCATCATATTTCAGGCAGAGGCTTGCAAAGCAAAGAACACAGTGACAAGTCGCACAGATACTGGAAAGTCATGCATCACAACCCTGTCTGTTCAAAAGAAGTAACTCCGAAGTATGCTGCACTTTATATGTATAAAACAAATTTAAATGCAGTAAAGTGTGGCAGTATGGTACTGTAAAGGAAAGCACACGTGCTTTGCCAATCTTTTTTCCATCTGTAAAATGTTGCACTGAAACTTGTGAACACAGAGTGCAGCAATTTCACAGTATAAATCTGAACAGTCTTCTCTGTAATCACAGATGTTGTAAGTGAATAAATAGTTTAACCTCAGAGGACATAATTTGCAATTGTAAACAGAGTAAACAGTCCTCGAGAAAAGTTTATTCAAGCACCTGAAGTTGTGCATCACAACACACACGTCCATGTCTGCTTACAGGGATATTTCAGATTATTTGAAATGGGGTGGTGTGATGTACTTATCAGTAGTCATTGTGTTAGCTACCATTTTATGATATTTCAGATTATTTCAGATTATTTGAAATGGGGTGGTATGATGTACTTATCAGTAGTCATTGTGTTAGCTACCATTAGGAAACCACTGTTAGTTAGGTTTTTGTTTTTTGTTTTTTGTCTTATTGTGTGACTTGGGCGAATCCAAACACACAATAAACAAACTAAAACAAAGTAACAGACCATGGCAGCAATAGACCAGCATGTCCTATGTTCTGCAAGGTAAAATTATTGATTTTGCTTGTGGGGTTTGGCTTATATAACAGCACATTTAGGTCAGAAAAGGCTGTCTGACGGAAAGGTACAGCAATGAATGTATTCTAAAGATTGCATACCCTTAAACTGATGTTGGTTTTTTCAGTGGGGTGTATGTTAAGTGGCTGCTGACCCTTTTTACAGCAGTTCATTGCCTAGGTGCCATGCCACTGTCCCTTTTCTTCTCATAACAGGGGGCTTCCTAACCAGCATCTTCATAAGTACCTCATACAGTACCAAGACACATCGAATAATCCAAACTATCCCTTTTAGACCTACTGAGTCTGTGGAAACTAGATGTTGGAACGAAATGAAAAAATTTCATGCAGGCTTGTTTTTCTTCCTGGACTTGAAGAGGCATTGTTAAAGTCTGTTCTCTTATGCAATGTCTTTTCTTGGCCTCCGACTCTCAGTGTTCCTCTTTTATGTCCCTGTCTAACCCCTCTCTTGGCACGCTGTCCTCCGTTACCCCCAGCTATGGCATATGATCTCGTCTTCTGGTGCCCTTTCCTCAATCTCTGTGCCATCTGTCGATTCATCTTAAGATGCTGCAACTTTTAGTCTCATAGCAAGGGACAGGCCAGACATGCTTACTGTAATCCCACACAGATGTACACAAACCCAGAATGTGTCTTGTGTGTGTGTGTACATGTGTGTCTGTTTGTCTGAAGCAGACAGAGGAAGGAAAAGGAGAAACAAGACAGTGGGCCAGATCCTCAAAAGGATTGCACTGCTTTTGCGACCGCTAAACCTGTGCAAATGAGAGAAAAAAATAGCGTGCAATCCACAAAGCACACGCAAAGGGTGAAATGCACGCAAACTGAACACAAATTGCACTGCCACTCCTAGCTGCGCCGGTCCAATTTGCATGCATGTAAATTAGGGAATATTCATAAATTCAGCGCAAAATTGCCCCCTTCCTATGCAAATAAGCCTCATTGCAA
>JAJHUR010111207.1:990-52794 GCA_027495735.1 Lutjanus campechanus | reverse complement strand
TCGCTCTTCGCAGAGATGCGCTGCACACAGCAGCATCTGTCCTGTCTTTTGAGATTTCGGGTATTATAACTTATACAAAAGTAACAGTGACAGTAAAACTAAGATGCTCACACGTAGTCTGCATGCCGAACCGTGCAAAGCGATCCGGACGAAACACTGCGATCAACTGCGATCCGTTGCACTCCTATTCACAACACAGGTACACGTGGGCATGACCACATAAGTATTTTTCCTGCATGCCTCAACTACGTGTAACGTTACAGCCAATCACCAGCAGCATTATCAGCTCTTGATTATGTGATTAACTCCTCGGCACCGAAACTTGGCACCGAAAGACAAGGCATCTTTTGATACTGGGTAGTACCGAAGCATTTCAGTCGGGGCCATAAAAGAACTGAAGTTCGGTACCCAGCCCTACTGTGACCCTCAGTTTGCTCTGCCTGTGTGTATAAAACTCACAAAAAACTCACTAAAAGTCACTTTTACCCATCTATTGGTGATTGGCCCATGGCAGTGGCAGTGAATTCACCACGCCATATACACTGCATACATTCATTATGTCCAATAAACTAAATAAACCCAGTAAGTATCAAAAAATTAAGTATTATTTTCCTCTTTAAACAGAGAAATACAACCATTCACCTCCTGAATGCAAGTTTCTCTCTTTACCAAACTAAGATGAGCTTAATTGACTCGTTAAGTCCAAAAAAAGCAACCGGTGATGGATTCAGCCCATGGTTGATGGACGATATATTTATCCAGTCGCCCAAACGCTATGTCGCTATGGTTTCATAAAGTTCAGCCCTTCAAAACCTCCATGCTGTATTGGTTGGGGGTTACACAAATAAGGAAAATACAGGCAGAGGCCAGGCTCTCTGCAGATATAGCCACCACTACACATTTCTAGTGGGACATAAGTGATGATTTAGAGAGACAATGTTTATAAGAGTCTGTACATTCTTCTTTTTTTTTTTTCTTCTTTTTTGGAAAATGCTGCAGTATGCCTTTAGGTATTCTTAAAGTATTATTTAGGAGCTTTATTTATGTTTTGTAATAGGTTTCCTCTCCAACATGTTCATTTTCAGCCAGATGGAAATGTCATTTTATTCCTCATGTGTACATATGAGGTGTATAACAAGAACAAGGTGATAACGCTACTCAAGGTTGTATGGAGGAGCACTGCAGAGACATACCGACAAATCCATATTGGCTTCTATAGGCTCAAGGAGACTCCAGCTTGACACAAAACCATGACCTTAGATCCTGTAAAGAGGTGGGCTGCTACACTATTCTCCTTCTGAGGTCATCTCAGCTGAGCCATATTGACCTCACACAGCATAAACAGGCAAAGAACAAAACCCCCATCTGAAGGGGGGAGTCTATCATAAATCCTCCTGTTTCTGATGTGATGCGTCAGGCTGGTCGTGTCAGCTAGTGGTTGGTTTGGTGCTTTTTACAAGATACAGACTTCATTGAGATTGGTTTCTGCCACACATCAACATTTCCGAGTTTCTTAAGCTGTAGCAACAAAACAAAATGTAGATGCACTCCACAGGAGTACCTCATCTAATGAATTGCATGGTTTAAAGTTGGTACAGTAGTTTTAAACTTTAGATCGCTCTTTGGTAAAAGTTTTTCACTAATTATTTCATCTCACTGCATGGCCTTAATTTGTATTTCAGACTCAACTTTCTTTAACAGCTTCAGTCAAAATGTCAGAGTTTTTGTACATTTTTTTTATACTTGACAACATAAAGAGAGGAGGTGGAATTTCCACTATTTTCTTCCACTTGCTTCAACAGCTTCTTTTGTGACTTTTTACCGTTTTTAATACTCTTTTAGTGACTCACTCACCGTGTGATTTTTTTATGTGTGTTTTAATGCCATCTTTTTAAAGCACCCTGACCGTGAAGCCAAAGCTACATTTTGACATGTGGTGAATACACCTCCACCTAACACTGCCTCTGCTGATGATCTTGTAGACTTTCGTACTAAATAAAGGTTCTTAGGAGAAACTTTTTGTCTTGCATGAATTAACTGAAAATCACCAAAGAAAAATGCTATTTGCCAGTTGAAAATGAATATGTTGCTAAGGTAAGAGTCAAAGTAGGACACAGTTATGTTTAACATTTAACATCAGATTAGATGAGAACAGGGGTTCCCAAACTTTTTCATGCCAAGGTCCTCCAAATAGCATTAGCTCATGCCTGGGGCTCCTTTTGCAACTGTTTTTTCAGCCTCTGTACGGAGCTTTTATTTGAAATGATGCTGAAGTTTAGATGGTTTTAAAACAGTCATTTGAGAAGGCCTTGAGCAGAACATGCATTTGGGGCACTCGTAGCCATTTTACGTGTGGCAGTAAATCCATACTTTATGTATGCTGCATCATACTTGTGAGTTTTACTTGGCCAGGTTCTTTTGATTTTTTTGCAGCTAAGCTTTTGTCAGCTGGGCTGTTGGCCTGCTCGTCTGGTGGCAGGTGGCAGTCCGGGTCAACGCTGACAGTTTATGATGTGTTGAATGATATTTGGACTGGCAGGCAGTTATGAAGAAGGACACAGCCAATATGATTTAAATGTTATGTATTATTATAAAATATATTTTGAATAATTCACATAATGATAATTTGATTAAATATTTTTAGCATTTTGGTGAAGGCCCTCTGGCACCCCATGGAGGCTCCCAAGGGAGCCTGGATGCCCACTTTGAAAATCACTGCTCTAAAAGATGATTTTAGAGCTGAACGATAATCCTAAAGCCTTTTTCTTCCACAGTCCGAAGTCTTCTAAATCCATCCATTGCTTTCAGTCTAAATAATCAAGCATATGTTAAATGAACATTTTTAATTTAATTTAAGTAAAATAAACATTACATGAACCAATCATGAATGTGGATGCACCAACTCTTTGGTCTCCCTGTCCATGAACCTCCACCTAGATATGATGACAGAAGATGCAATCAGTGTTGCAATTAGCAGGATGAAGTCATCCCCTTGTGTCTTGACCCTGTTCCAGCCAAGCTCTTTAAAGCCAGCTTCCAGTGCAACTCCCAGGAAACAACCACTATCATAGTGGTTGTTTCCTGGGAGTTCTCTGATTTCAGACCTCTTCCTCCAAGCTTTCAAAACATCTATAACCCTCTGCTAAAGAAATAGTAGCACTTACAGACTCACCTCTAATCCTCTTGTTCATGGTACACTCTTTTTGGAAAATTGTTTTAAAACAACTATATATTTACCTACAATAGTACTTGTGCTCTGATTATTTTTTGCTTAGTTTATTAATCTAATGTTTATTATTTGCTTAATATAACAATTAATTTACCCAGAGTAAATATCAAAAACTTGTCTTAATAATATTTCAATCTTTTGTTCAGTCATAATGCTGATAAACAGACATAAAGCACAACTGAACTGTGATAATGGTGGCATATTTTAAAATTAGTCTAATTTTCACCCTTTTTAATATACCCTTTTTCTGATGCCTGATCAGAAAAATACTGGACATCAAATGAAAAAAAGATTGCTGTAAGGTATATTAATTTAATCATTAATCACTGTGTCAACCCTTACCCTGAAGTGGACAGTAATTACTTTTATTGAAGTACTTGACTTAAAACTTAAACTGTTTATCACTTGCGATGTAATTCTAACGGTCTGTAACCTTAGTTGTAGCAATATTAACAGCAAGGGTCCAGACATTACATTTATCATGGGGGCAATAAAGAAACATTTAGAAAATCAATTTTGAGTGACCACTACTAACAGAAACACATTCCACATGTCGGATAATCCTAATATATCGTGCTTGGGGGCTGACAAAAAGGTTGCTGCTGTCTCGCTGCTGCTGCTGTCTTGCTGCTGCTGCAGGAGGACAGAGCGCTCGGTTTTTCACTTGCAGCACTTGTGTGGAGCAGTGCACTGCTTAATTATTTTAAAATTTTAAAAAATTGTGTTTATATTTTCTTCGGAGGGAGACCATTCAATTAGCAAAATAAGTTTACAAAATTGGCCTGGAAAAAAAACAATCGGTAATGGAAGCCAAGTGGCTATTTGTCTGACATTTACTTTGGAGTAATGTCACATCCGTGGTTTTGAACCTTTATTACTTTCATTCATCATTTATTATTACTTATTACATGTTATTATATTTCCCAGCAGTATTAATTGATATTTTTGGCCTCTTCGTGCAGCAGAACAAGCTATGATCAGCAGATATGGCACACAATTTACATTCATTCTAGAGTTTGATAATGATTCTCCTTTTAAATCTCTTTTTTATTTGTGTCTGCAAATTTCTATGGAAGCTATCTGGCTCTTTAGCAGCTGAATTCTCCATGGTCACATCCATATTCACCAGCTAGTTGCTGAATATTATCTGTCGTTTCGTACTGAACAAGTAGCGTGCAAAGGATTTATCTGAGCAAAGTGGTAAAGGTGAAAGCTAAAAAGCTGTGGGGTATTTCACAGTTGGACAATAATGAAGATAAATACAAATTTAGTAGCACTCTCAGATTAAGGTTAAGTTTTGTAAAATAAAAGAAAACATGTAATGTTGACAATACTTATAAAGCCAGTTTCAAAAGCAGCTGTTTGTGTCTTTATGGATACTGTATGTGTCAGTTATAAACACATGTATTGTATATTATAGTACAGGTTGTGAGTCTGTGCACAGTAGTGTTCAAGGAATAGTTCTCTCCATGAAGTACAAGATCCATCATGCTATATCAGTTCAGTTTGTCTTGTAAGACCGGTAAGTGCTATGGTTTTCAATATGTCACCATTACTATAGCATCCAATTCCCCTCTGGGACTTCAGTCTTTAGGTCTCTGATTATAGTTTGGCATAAATACAGCACTCTATGGTTCATAAGAATGAAATATTTTTGGCTCGTGCTGAATTTAATCTTTTTATTGAAGTAAAGTCCCTACAAAAATATTTCTCTCTCTCCCACTGTCTTGGTTTTGCACTCATGCCAGTGTCTCTAACAGTCATCATAAATTATCGGCAGGCACAGCCCACTCCTTAAAATCTGCAATTTGATATATGTAGTGTGGAAACTAAGCTAAGAGATAGGTTGATCATGCTTTGGCTTAGACCTTGACTGTCCAAACATTTTTAATTAGACAATACAGATGAGTTAATGAGTTAGCTACATATGAATATGTGATGAGATGAGATTAGCTGCTGTATGTAATGATGTTGCTCACAATACTACATATTTGTAAAGTGCATGCATTTATAGACAAAGCATGTTCTCGGTCTGGTCAAAAAAACTTGTATAATTTAATTTCATGATGTGGAATTCTTGGTGTTGGCTTGTTTGCTCCACATGTCCCAAAGCTACATTTTGTTGTGATACTCAATCAAATTAGCTTTGAATTCCAGTGATCATCAAACTCATTAAAATGTGTTTATATTCCAATCAATTTTTCCATGCCTCAGTAAAAAGGCTGCTGCACAGTCTTAGTTATGTGCAGCCAATATTCCATCCCTCTGAAGTTTGAACAGCCTTCTTATTAGGAAACAGTTCTACGCAAGCCCTGGTACATAATTTACTTAAACTTGTTACTTGTTGAGTACTTAATAGTATAGTATTTTATGTACCTCATGTTAGTTTGCCATTGTAATTTAATGCCTCGCCCATTGAAAGTCCTCTTTACTTTGAGATACAATATAAAATAACAACCCTTGATAGATTTATATGCTTAGTGCAAATAATAAATCTAAAGCAGATATGTAATTCAATAAATCTGGATTACATTAAGAGAAATGCATCTCAGATTCAATTTAGGACTTATGAGGCTTGAATTATGAAAGACGATTACTGTCTGCCTTCTGCCATGATTGCATGAGAACTGAAACTGAGAGAAGCATTTTATCAAAATGCTCTGACAGTTAATATAATTCACTTTTATAAATAAACTGCAGTTAAGAAAACTATTAGGGGAGATGAGCATTTTGGGGAGATGATGGTTTGCTTTAAAGACTTAAGAGCCAATTGAGGTCAGCATCATGGGGTATATATTTTCATCTGCGATGCAATTGCGGAACAGTTGCAGCTGTTCTGTAGCGATTAGCTTGACACATGTGGTGTGTACAAAGTGCTACCAGGCTAACAGCTGAGTCAAAAGTAGAGGGCCAGACCCTCCTAATGGGATTTTTAGAGGAGGACTTTTTCTCCTTTTTGCAATTCCCTGCTTCTGTCTCAGTGGGTGTAAGTGAAAAGTAAAGTATCCTCCCTTAAAAGTCTCAACGGAAAGTGATTTGCATTGTATTATTCAAATTGCAGTTAAGTGCATAATACGCTCTAATTACACGGTACAGTACAGAGTGTGTTTTGAATTCATGCATTTCATTTTTCAGGCAGACTAACACAGACTGAATCACACAAAATGAATAATGGAAGGTGGCTATTGTACAGATGTAAAATAGTTCTCAGTGCTCTTGTATGTTACAGGGAGAATGGAGAGTAAATGCACATTTTGATGAGTAAATATCTGAGCATGTGTGCATGCATACAGACCCCTGTTTGTACCTGTTTGTCATTCTGAATGTGTGTAGGGTATACACAAGGGAAAACCTCTGTTTGTGTGTGAGACCCCGGTCAAGTAGCATTTTTCAAATTAATTCTAAGCACTTGTTTAAACGCAAATGTGGACCTGATGGACATCGTTTGTCTATAGGGCATTGAGGAAGGTACTTGATTTTCAATGATCTACCTTTCACTGAACGATGGTCTTAATTGCCTTGATATGGTAATCCCCCTTCATTTGATAAACTAAGCAGGTAAAAAAAACTCAAGTGTTATATTTTAGGCCTCCTTTGCCTGTTTGTGTGTGTGTGTGTGAAGAAGGTGCAGCCTCTCTTTGACGCTGAAAATGCGTAAGTTTAAGGTACAGTGAGTAAAATGTTTACTGTCACATTTCACACAATGACCATAATATACCTGATGTAAGTTTGATAGGGAAAATGTCGCTCAAAATCAATGAGGCGGTCATCATTTACTGTGCGTTTTAGAGTGAAAACAGCCCTAGGTTAGAAAAACACAAGGGTGGGGGGGTGTAGATTCATTGAGATGATGAAATATAGTCCAGGAAAGCTGGTTTTGAGTATTAGATTCATGAGCTTGAAGGCTTATCAGACACCACAACACTGCACAGCATTCTGTAATACCATCTGGAGGGATTTCACAACTCTGAAAAGTTCTCACAGTGACAATCAATTCATCCCCTGCTGCAGCAGTCACCAGGTAAACAGTCAAATTAAGCCATTTGTGTAACAGAGTTTTGTAGCAGGTGTGTATGCTTGCATGTATGTAATTAATTGGCCAGTGCAGCACCTTGTCAGATGAGATTGCATGGTAGCAGTAATGTTGGTCTGAACACTGTTTGAGCCAGGTGGGGAGACTTATCAAAACTCATTTTCCAGCCTGTACTTTTTTGTCAGCTTTAATTTAACTACCTTACTTATCCCAGAGCAGGAATTATACCACGGCCAAACCACTGGCGCAAGGTAGTTACGACAGGCCCCCAGTGCAGGCTATTATGATGGGCCCTCCTACACACCAGTTACTAGTTATGAAGGACACGCACACGCACACGCACACACACACACACACACACACACACACACACACACCATGAGGCGTATTTGACCAACAATGAGTTGAATTTTACAGTTGAATGAATTAATCATCTTGTCAGTCTTAACAGTCTTGACCACAATTATCTTTTCATATCTGTATATGATAAGACGTAGTTTGTTTAATTGTATGTTTTTTTTTTTAAATAGTTTAAAGATAGTTTTTATAGTTTGTGTGGAAAAATCATCTAAATTTGTTACACTATGACAGATATAGGTTTGCCTTTTTGTATTGCAATGGCACCAAATAGCAAATGGCTCTTCTTAAAACACAGGTGGATTTCCAAGGTGACAGTCTGAATCACTTGTGAGGGCTGATTCTCTCTGGTGGAGGGGTGTTTTGGCCCCTTATTCAAACTGACAGTGTGGGGCCAAAATGCTCCTTCTACCCACAAAGCCAGTTTGTACGCTCTTTCACTCTGTCACTTTATCTCTCTTGATAATATTGATGCTGGATTGACAAGAAGACTGTTGACATATGACAGCTTCTATCTTGTGTTTCAACAATTATGCCTTTTTGCAGGCATGTAAGGAATTGTTAATGTATCATATTTCTTAAAGGGAGTTTGGTGTAATATTTTCCCTGGAGAGCTCAGGGTAGTTTAATTCAAACTGCTAATACTGTATCTTTTGTCACCCCTACAGAAACACAAGGTAACTGCTAAAGTATAAGGTTGTCTGTTATTTATTGGTTTGATTACTGGTCTACAGTCTAATGTGTGCTCATTCTGATTACTTACAATGGCTGATCACGGTAATTATCAGCTAATTGTACTAATACCGTTTTGTCCTCACACAATGTAATTATCACTTATTGTTATTGTACCATTAGTTTTGGCCATGGTGCCCTATATTTTGGCTGTGATGTTATCAAAGGCCAAAGTGGCCTTGCTCTAAAAAATAACTTAACTCTAGGCTTGTTATCCTATTGTGCGCTTCCAAGTGTTTTAACATGCAAGTGTAAACACTAACAAATGTATAATTATGCTTTCTAAATTTGAAACTTGTGTGGAAATAATTAGAGCAGTTGAGGATTAACAGCATGACCTGATTCTTTGGAATATCTGAACCTGCAACAAGCCTACTTGGTCAAAACTGCAAAAAATGATCAAACAACACAGGAAATCTCAAACTGCCCACAAGAGCTTGTAGCATCCTGCTTTGCGGTGTATTATTCATCAGATTATTATTGATGCATCATGTTTTAAATACAGTCGGATGTCAGATCTGTCTGGCCCACAGAATCAGCGCCGGTGGGTGCTTTTTCCTGCACAGAGCATTTGTTTTTATCTCCACCCAGCTGGAGTGGGAGTTGGGTTATGGCTGTTCTGTGCTCACATGAGGACACACTGCGATTCAGATGAGACAAAACGGGCACAAACAGGATTTACAAGAGAAGAAATGCAACACATCACACATAGCACTGTTAGCTCTGTTTACTACACTTTAACAGCTTCCTACACTGTGACCAGAGGTGATGGCATGACACAATGATGTGTGGATACTACAGTCAGATCCAATACAGGTCTATACTTTAAATTTCCCATTGTTTTCATACTTGAACCACAACAGAATAACACTCATAATTTTGGATTAATATGCCTTTTTCAGAGGAGACATTTTGATTTGTCCTTGTAGGAAAAGCGGAAGCAGCTAAATCAATTAATTTTATCATTTACAAGAGTGCTTTTCCTGCTCTGACATGTCAGAATGTCTTCTGTCAAAGTGGTCCATTGTTCAGTTGTTTTTTATCAGATTATATAAAAGATAAAATGTTATTTCCTCTGTGTTACACTCTCAACCAGCAACTCTAGCATTGTAGAAATGGTCTGTTCACCAATTACTTAAATTTAATTGTGAATTTGCATTCAAGTAGGTGTTAACTGTGTTGATGGCCTTGCCATTACCTCATAAGAGGTCATTAACATGCAAAGCATGATTGACAAGTTCATTAATTAGGTGGCTAGACTTTAGAGAATGGTGATTTGCCTTCAGAAAAATAAGAAAAATATTTTGTTTGGATGTTTCATGTCTGTAAGCAGTGGCTGGAATTTTTAACTAAACTCCTTACCTCCTGTGAAAGTGTAAGTAAAATGATATTTAGGCTTACTGTATTTGCACAATAGCCATCTGATGACATGTTATGCTGAGGTGTTAAGCTCGTCTGGTTTAAATGGAAACTTGCAATGTAAGGTTGTGGACCAATGCTAATCAGCCACTGTCATCTTGCAACAACACCCAAGTGTGTTTGTGTGATGTTTTCTGCTCGTTTGCATTACTTACATAGTTTTCTCGATTTAATTTGCATATAAAAAGAGTTCCACCGTCTTTGCTGTAAACTTCTCAACGCTGCAGAGAATGACAACATTCAAAAAGTTATACATCTCAGCTTTAAGCCCAGAAAAGACGGTCGCTTTAGTGCACTTGAATATTGCCAGGAAAATGAGTCATTTGGAGTAATGGCTTCCTAGAACTCCCCTTACATCAGCATGAGGATGAGTGGCAAGCCACCAGGATGTTACAGCACTGTTTTCACAGCTCAACAGGAATCACCACCTATTCAACGAGGAGGGGGGGCAACACACGCAAACATGGACTCCAACTGTGGATACTGGAACAAAAGATACCACCACGCACATCCACAGGGCCTTCAAGTGCACATGCACTGCTACACGCACTCACTTAACTCTTAATTATCATGGATGCTCTAGTCATCAATAATTAAGCACACTCTAGGCGTTGCTAATGGTATTTTTGGAGAGGAAGCTTTATCTACTGTAAGAAGGTAGATGTCTAGTTTGGGAGTCTGTGAAATAATTTATTGTGGCCCACAGGCAGTTTAAATGCTGTCTGTATTTAAATCAACTGCAGTGTCTCAGCAAGTTTAGGTGGTTTTGTCTGACCCTAATTTTTTATCCATTCAGGTTGCAATTATTTTTGCTGGCAAGCAAGACCTTTTCGATACTGTCGGACAAACAGAAGTTACAGTAACACTGCAGTGCAGGCATTAATCGCTAAACGCTTGGGACTGAATTATTCTCGTACAAATGCTAAAATAATTCACTTATAGTAATCAAGTGGTCCACTTAGATCAGAGATATACTTGCTCGTTAACCACATATTTGTGTTTGTGTATCAGTAGCATTCATTTCTGAGGACGTGCACAGCCATCACTCACAATGGACGCAAGATACACGAGGCAGCCATGATGTGTAGGGGAATGTGAATGCAAGGTCAAAAACAAGTATATCTCTGGCCTTAAAGTATTCATTTTGGGTCTTTTCGTTCATGACAACATATTATCACTTTACTCTCATGATGCCTTGCCTCGCTGTATCTCTTTTGCTCTCAGCTGGCTCCCGGAGACTGGTACTGTGTGCACATTAACATCATGACAGGAAAAAGAAAGTCATTTTCTCTCCATGAAAAAATAGTCTCCTCCAAGCTTATGACAAGCATCTAAAAATGAGCCAATGAGATGCAGCAGTTAAACTCCAGTCAGCTATATTTTATAGACAGTACTGGACTGTTTATAGTATATTTGAATTATGCACAGCAGAGTGATTTGTATAGTAATTTATAGCTACAGAACTACAAAGAACTTTCATATTTTGTTGATTTTTTAGGCCCTTAAGGACAAAAGCGTTTCCAAGTGTTTCCAAATAAATCTAAATAAAAAAATCTCTTTGTGCTTCTTTTTAACTAACTAATGTACTACTCACTGTAACTTTGCCAGGAAAAATGTAAGCAGACTCGTTTCATATGATTTCAATGAGAATCCAACATTATAGTCTGTGGAAAAGAAAAAGGGAGTTTTTAATTTTTTCATGATTTTGAGACCTAATTTCATATACTTAGGATTTTTTTTAATCACTCAAATTTGGCTGAGTGTTTAATAATGCATGTGTCTGTGGTGTGACAAACAAACATTTATTGTTGCTTTACCGTTTCTTTAAGAACAACAAAGCATAAACAGACCCTCTTCTCACAGAGGGTTATGTTAACTCATGTAGGGAATATAGAGGCATCAGTAATAAATTGAGCCTGTTTCATAACCAGTTTAAAACTCCATGTAGTAGCTTTAATTCAATAAAATTCAGTAAATAGCAAAGCTGCCCGCTTCACTACTTGATATTCATCTAATAAAAATACAAATGTTAATTCAGTGCTTATCTGCATGTGAAATAAAGAAAAATAAAAACATTTGCTTATAATAATCATCCACAATAATCATAGTGATCAATATGACCCGGACAGACGTGATCACTGTAAGGGTTTTCCACTGTGTTCTGACTCATGAGTTATGTAAATTACATAACATGCAGACAGATCATCTTAGCATTTGCATTCATACTGTATGAGTTGTCATGATGATGGCAGTGTGATTGACAGAAATTCATATTATAGCAGATGGCTGAAGAATCTGAGGCCAGTGGCGGACATTTCCGGGGAAAGAGAATATCTGTTAGGATATACTGTAAAACATCGTATCCAGTGGCTTAAAACAAAATAAAACACCTCAATACCACGGCACTGTGACAAGGCTTGAAATTCACCTCTCAGCTTTAAAACAAATGCTTTCAATTTGGGACAATCCAAGCATCACCAAAGTGAGACATTGCGCTGGGTGAAGTAGGGATACTGTATTTCAGAGGGAGAAAGGGAGACAGTGAAAGGCTTTGGTGGTGAAATCAGCAGTGTTGCTTGTCAGCTCCTCCGTAATGGAAAATGTATTTAAAATGGGGTCTACTGGATCTCATTTTACGAATCATTAATAATAAATTGGTGCCATCAATCCTAATGATGACGGGTGCCCTATTATCAGGCCAGCGTTTGGGAAATTTCTGTTGGCTTGGATCAATTAATTCCCCTTTTCCCCATACATAAAACATCTGTTTGGTTTCTTGAATAACAGTGTTGCATAAAACAAAGGACCTTGGGGTCTGTAGGCTTGCTGGTTGGATCGGTGACCTATTTAACCTCTGTTTGCTGTTGGCGCTGGCTGCTGATACAAAGAGACAGAACGGACATAGAGCAGGGAATGCAAAGCTCAAGGCAATGACCACATACTGTACAGGAGGGGCAAATAGCTAAACCTACAATAGCTGAGTTAAAGATCCATGACCGTACACGCTCCAGCCATATGACCACACTAATAGAAGAGATTATTTGGAGTACTGGGGGCATTATGGTTAGATGATCATGGATATGTCCTTGAACAACATCCATCACTCATATTTTCCCCCCTCGCTTCATGCCATGTTTATGAGCATGCCTTGATATGCAGTCATTATGAGGATTTACTTTCACATACACAGCATGCAGGTAGGTCACTGCACATAAGCACAGGTTATCACACAGACATATAAAACAGGGAGCCATTTATTAACTGTAAACCATTTCCACAACAGTGTTATTTTCATTTTTCATGACAAACATGGGCTGGCTTCCAAAATTGGGAATGTTGGAAAAGGTGCACGTCAGGATATTTGTCCAGCAGGATGGTTCATAGGAATGTTTATGGGCCTCTGTGGGACTAATGATGTATTACCAAGCTCTAAAGAAAGCAACTGAAAGAGTGTTGATTTAATTACATTAAAGCTGCGATTAAATAGCAACCCTTTCCGCAGCCAAAACATTCTGGGTGTGTTGAATGCTTGTTTTACATTAAGGATTAGACAGAAGAATACAAATGATGTGAATTGGAATCATGATATCTATTTGTTCATTTAATCATCAGTATACTTGTGCATTTTTAATATCCCATTACTTCTGTGGAACGTCAAAAGTCTTAGCGCAGAAACAGTTTGAATTCAACCAGGAGAACTTATATTAAAGTCTGTGTAAAGCAATAATAAATGCATGTTTTGAGTTTGTCACACCACAGAGATATGTGTTATTAAGCACCCAGCCAAATCTGAGTCATCAAAAATGACCAAGTATATAAATAATTTATTAGCAAATTTATGAAAAAATCAACATTTTTCATGTTTGAACCACCAGAGCCCGAATAAGGTGACAGAAGATTTTTTTTTCTTCTGTGTCAGGCTGTTCGAAGTGAAGTGAGCTCAAGTGAACTGCTGGCTGATTGGGACTGTGAGAGTTGCTGAAGGTACGCTGGGGAGGGTGGGAGGTGCAGGAACAGTGTCGATCATTCATTTGACATGAATCATTTATATAGTATCGTCACCGAGCTGTATTTCAGGTCTGCCCAAGAAATCCTTAACACAAAAATTGGTAACAACAGTTTACTGGTCAACTCCACAATTCAGTACTACGTAGTTCTCAGTCTTTTCACATTTTCAGCAGCTATTTTGTACCCTGTATAATGTGTTTAGAAGAAAAACTCTGAATTCCCTTTACACGGACTTTAATAATTGAGAGTTGTGTTAATACACTGACTCACACTTGCATTGTTTGCATCAGCTCAGCAGACTGCAATATGTACACCAGTATCATGACCACACAACTTGCTACCACTTTAAGAATGCTACCTACTGTATAAGAACAGGCATGTGTCACATCCCTCTCTTGAGAATGACCAGACCCCTGTTTGGATGAAAACAAACACTTTAAAACTGCTGGTGACAAATTGCAAAAAAAACTAGTGGCACTATGCCTGACTTTTTTGAATAAATGAATAATAAATTTTCATGTCAAACAATAAAATAAACCCCAGCTTATCGTTTTCTTTACTTCCCCAAAGAGTGTTGGACAGTAAAAGACGAGAAAGAAAGGAAAAGTAAATGCATGGAATAACCCTTTACACCTGAACAGGAGAGCTGGGGGGAATGAAGGAGATAAATCAGCTGTGAGCTGGAGAGGAGGGAAACAAAGACAACATGGAGGACAGACAGAGTGAGGTAGTATGAGAGTGGAAAAATGAAGAGGTAATTAGAAGCTATATATCCAGTTTCTGGAAAGATGTTCTAAAAAAAGAAAAAAAAAAAAAATCAGAATTATGTGAAAGTAAATTGTGTGGCGAGTTCCAAGAACCGTCTGGATGTGATGAACTTTTAGAGACAACTGAGTGTGGCTGTACTGGGATGTGCTGATCCCTAGAGTGGGCTGGATACATCTGCTACTTTCTTTTGGACCTGCTCGGAGCAGCTACTAAATTTCTAGTCTGTTGGGCTGAAGTCTTCGAAAGCAAAGTCTCAAGCCTCCTTTTAAATACTCTTCCTTCGTCCTCCATTCTCTTGCCTTTAACCACCCCTCTCCCTCTACCCTCCCCTGGACATAAAAGCCCCCTCAAAAGGACATGTGCACATATTCATTCACCCCCTCTCCCCCGAACTAAACTGCACAGCACCAAACGAACACACGCTTACACATTCATGAACTTAAAGGAGCTGAACTGAACTGGAAAAAAGGACATACAAACTCAATCTGAACCTGAAGTGAAAGACTGTCTGGAGTCCTCATTCATTTCATTTATTAAATGGACATTTAATTTATTTATTGGGACTCAGAATTTGGATTCTGTTGATTTTCTGTTATTGGGAATTTTTGTGTTTGATCATTAACCCTATTAAAGTGGATTATTGTTTGGTTTAAATATAATTGCTAAATGGGAGTTGATATTTTGGGCTTCATCTGGGGTACTTTTGTGGAAAGAGTTGTCAATTAACTGGGTCATCCAACCTAAAGATTTATTTTAAAGTGGCATGTTGGAATATTATATTGTTTATTCACCTGTCTGATGCCCAATTATTTTCTTTCCGAACCTACGCTACAAGGCCACAGATGGGATGAAAATGGTTAACTGTGGTACCCAGCCACACAGGTTAATTAATGATGTTACTGAGTAAATGACGTGTACTGATTGTGCCTGTAGATCAAAGTGAATCAGAAAAGAGTCTTGTGGTGTAGTTTTGAAGAATATAGCCCAACCATAAAACACCTGCTTTTGGAATGGTGTTTGGTTCAACAGCATGCCCACTCAAAAGACAGCCGGGAGCAGAGGGTCTTTAAATGTTAATAATTCACGTAAATTGAGGTGACTTTATTTCCAATAATGAGCATTGTAAACAGCATAAAGTGAGGTAGGAAGTGGGGCTTAAACCAACCTGTTTTCCCCTTCTTTTGGCTCATAGTAAAAGGTCACTGTATTAAACACAAACAGCTATCAGAATAGAGAAAGCAGTACCGCTGTAATTTACAGTGAGGACAGACCACCAAAGCAGCCAAACAAGTGTCTTCATGACAAAAAAGTGACAGCTGTCAGAAATACATTACCTAGAGATTCAGTGGTAAATAGCTGTATATGTCAGGTTTGTCACCTTTGATGGAAGCAGACTGAAAGGACACTCATTAATCCCTATTTCTTTTTTTCCCCTTCCCACACGTAACGACACTGATCGCTGATTGACAGTGACATAGCATAAATGTTTGCCTGACTGATCATAGGATTTATGCTCCTAATAGCTGTAAAGCAATATAATATTCTCATTTTATATTTTTAAATTGGCAAAGATCTCAGAATGTGCACTTACTGCCAGTCAAATTAGAGGGGGTGCATTCACCCAAAAAAGGGCAGGGGCATGATGCAAGGGTAAAGTACCTGAATGGGCTGCTCTCATCTATAGAAACAGTGAACCTGACACAAGCTGCTAACACTACTTTCATCACCCTGACCCTGAACCTCTCCCTGTTGAAGGAAGTAGCTGAAGCCATGAGCTGTTTTATTTACAACCTGTGCTCATATATTATTGTTGAAAATACTACATTTAGATGAATGGCATTGACCCTGTAACCAAGGTAAACAATACTCCGTCAGCAGCATTTCCTCCTTAGCTGGCTAAAAAGCTACCCAGCGTACTGTATCACTGCCAGTGTTTACGGTAGCTGGTGTAAAAGAGGACCTTATTTTTTACAGCATTTCAGTTTTACTACTTTAAATGGAATCTGATGAAATATCATTTTTTCGTGTGGAGTTTCTCAAATCTAATGACTAAATTTACCAGCCTAGTAAAAATATAAAATCCTATTAAATCTGAGCTCAATCCGATTATAATCGTAGCTGAATTAAAACGCATTAAACCTGCTTCCATATCCACTTCCACACGACACATATACATGTTGCCCTTGTAGACAGTCAGATTTAGATTAGATTGGCTTTCCATCGCTTGCTCTGAAAGTCAATAATTGAAACCTGAGCAACTCACATGGTGGAAAACGTGTGGTGGTACAGAGACAACCTGCAAATGTAAGCAGTCATGTCGCCAGTCTTAAAAGCACAAGTTCACATTTTTTATATAGACATAGTTTAAATGTTTATTGCTTATTAATATGTTGTGTTTGTAAACGTACATGTAAAAATCTGAAAATTTGTTAATATTACCCTGTGTTTTATCTGGTGGAATGTGCAATAGAAAATGAACAGATCTTGGACCATTCTTAAGACCAGGGCTGCACAGTTAATCACAATAATCGCAAAATGGCAGTGTCCAAATCGCAGAATTAGAACCAAATTGCAATTATTTAAAAAAGGAAAAATGTGTGAGAATGGGAATGTGTGAACAACTGTAGTGTTGCATAAATGCCCTGGCCTAGAAATCGTGTTCCCCAGATAGAAGAAAACATGTTTGTTTGGTAGACACCCCAACAAATATCACATCATCACAATTTTAATATTTTTTTTCCAGTAAAAATTAAAATTGTACTGCAAAAATGATCATTCCCTGTAATCGTTTTGCATATTGCAGTCACAATTTCTGTCAAAAAAATCACAATCTTATTGACCGTATCTTGCAGCCCTACTTAAGACACCCACTTTGAAAGCCACTGTTCGAGGTACAGATCAAATAGTCAGAGAGGTGTGCATGGCGTGTCATTATAATGTGACAGTTCTCACTGTCACTCTTCTGATATCTATCTCTATAACATCAGTGCTCACTGCTGCAGCTCCCCTCACCACCCCAGCATCCTTTTTATATGACAAACCTTTGCTGCACTGTTTGCTTTTCAAAGACTGTCATGTATGTTCATAGCTACTGTATCTCTAAACCATGTATAGTGTAGTTCATGTGTTTGTTAAGCTTGCACATCAGTTGTTCCAGCAGACCCCTTGTTGCTGCTCTTTGAAAGCTTTAAAGAGCAGAGCTTTTTCTGCCATCTAATTGTATAAACATTTTAAATAAATGGCCACCTCTTTGACGCTTGTGTCTCAGACTGAAATATTATCCTGGGTTTTAAATTCTTCTGAGTAATGTGTCCTTTGGCCAGCTGTGGTCTTTCTCAGCAGATCAGTCTACTGACCTTATTGGTTCTTTTATCTGACAATAATATTATAGCAACATATGCTGTGTGTTGTCTTCAACAAGCAATATCTTTGAAAATAATAAACTAGAATGCCCCTTGTCTCATTTGTTAACAGACTCATACTCACAGGCAGAGTGAGACAGGGAACTTTGAAATTCACATTGTTATTCTCGGCATTAGGCTTGATGAAAGATTATGATTTGTTGCTGTACATTCAGGTTATCTACACTCAAGAGGTGCTGAAAGGGTCAGCCAAGATACTGTATGTCAGACACCAAACTGAGGCCCAGGACATGCCTTCCATTATTCATAGTGTCACAGTTTACAAATGTAGGAACCTGCAGGCCTTTGGCAACTTGGTCAAACTAGCAACTTTTCAGTCCCTGGCATTTTATCAGGTGATTATTATGGTTTCTAGGAAACAAGACTGAACCAAATTTGGAGGGCCCATGCAGGAATACTGAACACAGATCAGTGTATTTGCATATAATTATCAATGTTTTGTGACTGTTGGCCACTATAAACTTTGGGCTTTTAAGAATATGTTTATTGTCTTGGTTTGTTTATCTGTATCATACTAACTGGCAATTAGCGAAACAGACATTTCTCTAGGGGTCAATGGATTAGTTACTGGTGTGAATCTGTATCTGATGCAGATTGAGTTGAGTTTTTTTTTTTTTATGCAAGAATTGATTCTTGGGCATTATGTTATTTTCCTCATTAACTATATAACTTAGTTAAATGAAAAAGAAAAACAAATTGGCACATACTATATCCCGTTATTGTCAATCATGATGTGTATTTCAATGAATATTCTGGGTTTGGTACACCTCTAAATAATTCAGAAGAGTCAGCATCATTGACTGCAACATGTCCTGCCTGAATCCTTTGTATTCTCATTAACGACACAAATGACACGACTCTTGGGATGGCAATGAAGGTTGTTCTGTCGGGCCTGTCCATCATTTGGTACAGACAAGGGCTGCCCTCAATTAAAGATTTTCCTAGTTGATTAGTAGTTGTTAAAGCCAACTAGTCGTTGGATGTTTATGATATTAATTTAAGTATGTACATATATATATTTTTGGGGCTCAAAGCGAGCTGCTTGTTAAATGCTAACAGTAAAAGTGGTAATGATTCTTAATGTCAGAACAACCCGCAAGGAGACTGAATATTTTGTTAATTTATTTTACACAGTAAAACTTGTTTTCAAATTGCAAGAATACATTTCACAAAACAAATACTTGTGGACTTATCAACACAATGATGATATACTTAGAAATTAACTTGCTCCTCAACCTGTCCTCACTGGTTCAGGAGTCAGAGTCCTGGTCAGAGTAACTGTAAATCACCTTGGTACTGTATTCCCAGTTTTCAAATTGCCCTCTGTCAGTCTTGGAGGCTGTGTATTAGTCTAATACCACCGCTAACTGAGCTAACTAGCTAATGGCAGCTGCAGCACAGTTAGCAGCAGTACACCAGTGACTTCAGTCCCTCTTGAGCCCAGTTCATTTACCCACTCTGGCTTTGATTTTGGTGCTCATCCCAGCAATGCTCCCCACCAGCATTCCCTGCTGCCTTCCCCTGCCCTGGGCCTGAAAACCTCCTCCTCGTTCCTGCGAAAAAGCCAAAGCTCCTGTGCTGACAGCGTAAACGAACGCCGAAGCTCCCCAGGTGCAGTTAAGTGCAAGTGCCCCATATTGGTAGTGACTACCGTATTACGAGAAAGGCCTATGTTGCAACAGTCCCCTGATACTTTTGTCCCAGTCCTCACTGCAACTATAAATAAATGAAAACTTGGTCGATGCCCTAGTCCAGACTAATATATCTCAAAGACTACTGGATTGGTTCTGATGATATTTTTTAAAGACATTCATGGTCACCACAGGATGAATGCTGCTGACTTTTACTCTAGTGCCACCATGAGCTTGAGATTTTTGTTTTTTTAGTGGAATATCTCTTCAACTGTTGGATGGATTGCCATAAAATCTGCTATCATCTATCATGAGGTCAAAATTTCAGTTTGTCCAATACCTGTTCATCTCTTCAAAATGAGTATAACTAGCATGGCTGTAGACTCTTAGTCTTGTTTTATGGTTGTGTGCAAAATCAGGGTTAGGCTTTATATTTGTTTTAAACACTACTACTTTTATTCTACATCAAAGTATTTCAGTTGGCACCTTGATTGTTTTCAAATGTACAATGACCAGCTTTATTACACCAGACACTATTGTGTTGCCTAGTTAATCAGTGATAATAATTGCCTGCCAATTAAACAGACTGGTAATGTGTGTCACAGTACAGTCCAAATTAGCCACTTCATTTTCATAGTTATTCGTTTTTAAAGCCACTTTCAGCTCCAGTCAGACTGGGCCCCAGAAAATCTGAGGTGCCAGTGCTTTTGAAATGTTTCTCAGAAAAAAAAAAACGTAATTACCTCTATTCATCTGTAACCCATGGTAAATTAATGTTTTCTGGCATGCAATAAGTTCTTGAGAGTTAATACTGTGGTGGCGTCTGCTAAGCCACCAAAGGATGTGCTGCTTACCGTGCTGTTGTGATGCATACTGAATAGACACATTGTAAGTGGAAATATATGCTTAAATTTTAGTTAGAACTATTATTTCCACATCGGCAAAGAGTCTTTCGTTCTCGGAAACATTCTCAGCCTGACATTGCTGATTGTTCAGGTGCAGACTGAGTACAGCTTCTCGCCGTGCCTGCCTTGTCATGCCACTGCTCAACTCATATGGCAGATCTACCGCCTGAAGCAACAAATGAGTCACGTCTGCAATGCATGCAACCAGGTCTCACTGAAACTGCGTTAGCCCTGTAGCCTGCAGGCAGTCTGCGACCATTCCCGTAAAATTCATCTATCAATACTGACAACAGACTCACCATACACGTTATGATCAATGTTAAAAAAGTGTTTTATGTCGCCTCAGGTTGTGTTGAGCTTTGATTCTACTTCTGTCCTGCACCTCTATAAGAACACAGCCTAGTGTGGGTGGTCTCAGGAACTGAATTAAAAACCTGACCTTTGACCTCTACATGAACAGTTACATTATTGTTTGACAGGGAGATATTCATTGTTTTGGGGGAATGTAATCAAGCAAGCAGCGCATTGCATTAATGGCTGTATGTAGTTATTACAGTACAGTAAACAAACAGTAAATGTCATAACATATTGAAAACCTTTGTTGAATCAATTTTTCCCATCGTAACTTGCACTTGTCATCAGTCTACAGTATGCAGCAAGAGTACAATGTCAATATAATGTAGTTTAAAATGTTTTTTGTTATGTTATCTATATTTTCAGGAACAGAAATTGAATATTAGCTGCGTGTCTCGTTCTGGGGTTACATTAAACTGTCAACCTATGGTATCACTGTTCATGAGGAATGCCTCATAAAAAAGTAGAGCCGTGATTTAAAAACATTTGCCTCTTGGGCTGAACATTCTTATCTGAATTATGTCAGGGCTTGCCAATGATGTGGAGCAGTCTGTTCGCAGGAGCTATGCTGTTATCTGAGGAAGCATGCGAAAATAGGTCTTTATTGTCTGATGCGGCTGTTTTCATGCCACATCGTACCCCTCACAAACAAACAAACCAGAGACAGCTGCACAGATTGCACTTAGTGAGCAGCCACTCAGGCTAAGCGGACAGAAGTCATACTGAAATGAAGGGCAACTCAGGTAAGAGGCAGTGTCCAAGGCATTTCCTCAACTAGATTGGCTTAGATTAACACAAACAAGGCCGTTTCCCTCTCAGCTACAAGCCCAGTTGTGACATTTGCATCCATTTAGATGATTGTAAGTGACAGCTACCATGTTTTGGCCTTTACTTAGCGGTATGCAGTGGCTTTCTTCTACTTTAATTATTCAGGTCTTTGTTGGACAGAGTATTGCACCTCTCTCCCAGGCTTTTCAACAACATCTGATTTGTTACAAGCCATTCTCGTGAAGGCAAAAGCTCCTGCTTAACACTTGACTTGTTAGATTTTGAAGTTCAGAATGATCTGGACCTCATAGGGCTTTCAGACTACACTGATTCTCTGTTACACAATGGACTGAGCTTGATGCTATTCATATCCTGGAAACACATGCTGTGTCTAATAGTGATTCAAAAGCATATTCCACATAGGGCATCAATTATAACATTACCATATAATCTGTTTTGGTGTTGGCCACTGTGGTGTTTTGATATTATCTGGGCTGTGCAGACACCTTTTCCTTTTCAGCTCACTGAACATTTACATGCTGTTCTAAACACCTGTGAGGGCATCAAAATATCCTCTACCGCACAGTAAATAATGTTATTCATACTCTGGTACTATGGGTGAAATATATGCAAAATATTGTGTATATGTAGTAAGTAAATAGGAAATAAATATGAAATATTTAGTATATTTACTAATTAATAAAATAACCTAGATATGAAACGGTATGAAAATATCCTATCATGATAATAGTGACCCACATTATGACAGTTGTCAGTATTATCATGGTTTTGTTAAAATGCGCAGAAAGGTTCAAAAAGTACTGACACACAAGCTGACATTATTTCCTTTCAACGAATTGGAACTACATCATGTCCTTTGTGGTGTTAGTGTTTTCATTGATTCAAAACAAACCCACTTTGCTGAGACTGCTGCTAACTTTGGTTGAAGCTGGCCAGTATTTACTTTGAGTTTTTGAAACCACATTAATCAAACATGGTTTCAATGATAATCAAAATTTTAAATGATGATACTGATCATGGTTTATTGTGAAACCAATTGAACACAAACTCAAACCAAAATTGTTTCATCCCTTAAATGAGCACGGTATGTCATTACAAATTTACATTACAAACACTGACTTCTTAGAGAACACTGCTACAGCCAGTATGTTCTCTGAAATTTTCATTGGGTTGTGGAGCATCTGATTTTGTTTGCCCATCTCATGTTTAGTCACCTTACATTGCTTTAAAATTAATACAGAGTGTTTGCCAAATGGGTTAGTGGCTTTTGTTTTTGGGATAAAGGGCTGAGCTTAAGGGATGCACAGTATGGATTCTTTTTCAGCTGGTGCCGATAACCAATAATCACTTGCTTCTGATGGCCTGTACCAGTAAGATAGCCTATAATTTCACATTGTTGTGTTTTAAAATGAAGTTCAGATAACTTGTAGTTTATGCACATGTGAGGGTAAGAAAGGCTAAGTGAACAAAGATGGAGGATTTAATATCCCATCGCTCTGACCAGAAATTCTTAAAAAACTTAAGATGTACTGTAGAAAGTCAAATTATACTTTGACAGTCAAGTCAGGTATTGATGTAACCGATATTTATTGGTAGGTGATAGGTCACCTACCAGTGTTGGTCAGTAATTTATCAGCCCCGACATTTATGGTGCATCCCCACTTAGCTTTATGTGGACAGACAGGTGATACATATAAAAAGCTGATCAAGTCACAGTGTAGGACTCGTGCTTGTCAATGTCCAAATATAATGTTGCATTTATCTAGGTTCAGTGTCCTTGCTGCTTGAAGGCAGCCTGTCTGAGCTTCAGTCTGAGGAGAGGGTGGGGCAAAGCACCTTGCTTCAACCACATATTGCATATTAAAAAGGGATTAAACCTGTTTAATATACCGTCTATGACTCCAACTAGCTATCTGGATTGCTGTATTCATTTTTGAACGCGAGGGTCTTACATATTGCTCCTTTAAAGTAGAAGGGGTCACCACTGTGCTTTGTGGTCTAATATGCATACTGTATCATGTTAGTGCAATGTCCTTGAATCAAAATCTGCATATAACCTTCCATCCACACCCCCATATTGCTATGTTTTTCTATGCATACATTGCACCATTTTAAATCAGTGTTCTTTTGATTCCAGTGTAAGATAAAGATGATAGCTACAATATGTACAGTAAAATATTGCTTTTATGATGTGCAGGTCAATCAGACCCTTAATCATAGAATGTAGTTTACACAACCCAAGCAATATAATATAGCAAAAGTTCACTTTTAGTTGTTAAATCTGTCAAAGTGTGCCACATTAATTAGTCAGATCCCAGTTATGTGTTATTAGATTCACCACCAGACTAGTAAGCTGCTCCACACAGATTCCAATTTAGCAGGTGCTCCATTGAAAGATGCTGGGTTTTTTTTTTTTGTTTAAATAAATCTTCAAACAACATTTCCTGGGGATAATCAAAGTATTTTTCTGTCTTGTTTGTGGGATTATTTTGGGGAGTTCTTTCTTTTTTTTTGTTAACAAATTATGTCTCCTTTGGGTAAAGTTCTCTATGCTTCAAGCTTCTCAACAGAATCACACCAGTGTTTCTGTATTTTTTTGGCCTGTTTACTCCAAACCACATGAATTTTATCATCTGTTTTTTATACTGCATGTGAAACATGTTTTTTCATGCCTGGGTTCTTTTCATTTCCATGTTGTGTAAAAATTCACCAGCTAGAAACGCATGATCAGTCAACAGCGAACGTTGTGTCGGCTTTTATTATTTCCAATGTTATGTTATTGTTGTATGGTAATGCAGTGCAGACTTTTCAATCCAATCTGTATTTTCGATTGCATTAGCATGGAAAGATGCCAGAAACAGCACTTTATTCTCAATGATTTTGTGTACAATTTATACAGACATACTTGAAGCCTGAAGTGGACAATTTAGCAACATCACTGACAGTACAATCATTTTTTTTGTGGTCGGACAAAGGGTGTTTAAAATGGACAAAGCTGACGGGGATAAAGTTAGAACAAAAGAACTAATTTGCAAGTTAATAGTGCTTAATCAGTTTGTCGCATTAGTGCCTGGTTTAACAAAGGGATATGGGCAGAGGGATTTGGACAAAGAGGGTTTAGAGCTGGTGAAAAGGCCAGGGCCCAGATGTGATAACATTACAGTGAGTTTAACATTGTGCTGGTTGAAGGTGAACGAGTATGGACTCTTTAGCCAATAATGTGGATAATTATGCTCAAACATACAGCAGTTAAATAATCAAACAACTGAACAGAGGCAAGCCTCCACACACACATGCACACACACGCTGTAAATGTTCAGCCATCCAGTAAATAGTCCCTGCTTGTGTTCGGACTAAAATGTATTATAACGCTTATATAGCCATTCACAGGAGGATTATTTAAATAAAGCCCTTTCCCCCTCACAGGCTGACTAAGCGTTTCTGAAATCTGGAATCTGGAGAGAGGGAGATTTACAACCTGTAGCTAATATCTGAATGAATTTCCAACTTTTGTGGGATACAGGCTAGACTCCCGACTCATTAAGGTGATGAATATTCAATTTGCAAAGATATGATCTTATTCTGCAAAAGAGCAATATTAATAGGGCTGGGTTACATGCTCTTATCCAAACACATATAAATTAATCATAACTCCCCCGTGTAGGCAGGGTGTTCTGCAGCAAACATCTGTAGCATAAATTACCCCATTGCAATCACATCATGTCTACACAGAGACAAACAGGAGATTTAATGATTTTCTGTTTACATGCTTAGCAAGGGGGAAACGTAGCTGTTGTCCCTGAACCTGAGTAAAGAAAAACTTAACTGCAGCGTTTGAAAATTGTAGGGGCTCCCATAACGTTTTATAAGACTTGTAACTTTGTAATAGGATTATTTCCCAGATGTAATGTGATATAGATTGGGGTTTCATTTATCTACAGGCTTTAATTGCCCCAACCTATCCCATATAGAAAATCAGCATAAGTTAATGAGATAGCTGTTTCATCCCCAATAAAGCAAGGTGATCCTATGTTGTAGCACTTCATTCAAATTGCAGAATTTTAAAAGAGTGATAATGGTCAGTTTTTAAATACTGCAGCTTCACCTTTAACTTGCGTAATATGATTACAGTCTGGTGAGGCTGTCATATATTTTATAAGACATAAACTCTTGTATGAGATATCAGTTTCATTACAGCTCAGTGAGCAGCTTTAATGGCAACAGGCAAATTATAGTATTGGTTCAAAACAGAAGCATCAAACAGATGGCATTTTGCACAACCTGCAATAATTTTCCTTTATGGCTTTCAAGAACCAATGCAACTTAGATCACAATTGGCGCCATTTGTGGCAAGTGCAGATGGTGTTTTTGACTGTTTATGGATAATAGTCTAGAAACCAGGTGAAACGGCTTTGGCATGCTATGGTTGGCTGAGTGTTGATTCACAAATATCAGTCACAGTTGCTCAATAAATGAGAGCTATAGACAAATGTTTGTCATTTTATATCAGTTTTTACTTTTTTTCATTTAGCACACACCTTATCATTTCCATGTTTGGATAGCATATTATTTTTGGACACTCCCTACACCACTGTACAGCTAGCTGTCAAAATGAGATCCGACCTCTGGTGCCTGTGAATTATCCTGTGAGCGTGCACTGCAGCTGCAGGTTTCTACTGAGGTCATTAGGAATCTGGAGCAATATACTTCATGCTTTGTCAAAGCCATAGAGATTAATCTTGTGTGATAAATATTCTATCAGGCACATCTCAAAGAACCCTATATGTACTGCTCAGAGTCAGAGCCAAGTTTTCATGACCTACAGTGCCAGGGAGTTCTGTATTTTATCAGAGCTGAGCATAGAAATATTTTTTTTCTGAGATAATTATCCATCAGTTACTTACAGCCGCTGTCAAGACACGATTGAAATATATTTAGAAATCTGACATCACACAGGTGTGTTCTCACTTACTGGTTCCTGTGCATGTAGGCGGCAAGTAATCTTAATAGGTATTATGAAGAATGTTATTTTCTCAAGTCTTATTATGTATTAGTCTGGGGAAAGTGAGATCTCCATTACACTTAAAAAAAATATTCACTCTTCTCCGCTGCTTGCTTGTTTGTTGGGTTTTCACATAATTTTTATGAAAATCATGAGAAATGTTCAGATCTATACGTTTTTAAACCACTTTGAAAAATGCTCTGCCATGTTCTCATTAAGTATTTAATGTAGCAATCCACTGCTAAATAAAAAGTGTTAACTGTTGGTTAAAATGAAAAAAAACATCTGAACACAAACTCAAAACGTTTTCAGCAGAGTTTTTATTTATTTGTTAGTTGCAGAGAAAACAACAACTCACCCCTCAACTGCATTATGCCCAGGAGATTGTTGCAACATGGTTCTTTTATTTTGGAACACTTAAGTCACCGGGGCACTGCTGCTAACTGTGTTGTACCTCCTGTTAGCTAGTAAGCTCAGTTAGCGGTCCTATTAGACTTGGACACAGCCTCAGAGACCAGTGGAAGCAGGTGTGATGACCAGGACTACAGTACAGTTGCAGAGCTGATGTACTGACTCTGGGGACAATAAAGAAGCAGTGGGTTCGGGCAAGGACAGGAGGTGTGCAGCAATTGAGGAGTGAGTTTGTAGCAAGTTAATCAGGCAGTATTAGTTTTTGTTAAGCTAGAAGTTATTTATTCCCATGTTTTGAGCAGTCAGACTTGTGGCAGGTTATACTGTGTTGAAATATATCAACAAAATATTCAGTCTCCTTGCTGGTTGTTCGGACACATTCAGAATCATCACCACTTTCACTGCATTTAACGGGATGCTTGCTTCATGCACCCAGAAAATATAATTAAATTAATATCAGAAATGTGCGGCGACAGTTGGCTTTAACTGATGACTACTAGTCGATTAGGAAAATCATGTCAGAAACATATTTTAGTATACCATTTATCTGTAATTCCAGGAATATTGTGACCAGGCGGCTGCCATTTTGGGTCTGGTTTTCAACAGAGGCTTCCAAAACTCAGATCAAACTAACAAACAAGGCAGTGTTGATCAAATATGGATTAACATTCTGGTATTGTTTTCGGAAACATACTTTAGTGTACTATTCAGCTGTAATGTGAGAAACCTATTTATCAGGCTGCCATGTTGAAAATCGGCGCTCTGTTTCACGTGTGGCCAGACCAGATAAACAGAGAAGCTCTGATTACAACACACACATTCTCCGCTTCTCTCACCATTACTACACTATATCTTTACAGCAACTAGCTGCCTGCTGACATCTAAGGACGCTGCATGATGTATATTGCACCTTTACAGGTGTATGTCAACCTGATTTTGTTTGTGGGCATACTTTTTATTTTTAAACATTTTTGCACATATTTTCTCACACATATTTTCTCTGTCTGTTGAATATATTACATCCGTAATAGTGGTTATTCAGTGTCTGTCTGTTTAACTATCATATTGTAAATTGGTCCCAGACTTCTTGAATAACAGGCATATCGAGGGATTTTTACGCAACCGTCTGACTCAGTGCCCATAGCCTGCCATTCCAGGCACACCATCACTTCAGATGTTTGAGTCTTCATTTGCCATGACAACAGTGCAGAGGATAGAGCATGACACATCTTTGACAGACTGGGGAGTAAAATAGGCTTGTATGTGTTGTTTTCCTGTCACTCTCTGCTTTATGTAACAAACATCTATAAAAGCCGGTGCTGCTGCTCCTTGCGCAATCCAAATTGCTTTGCAGAGCTGATAATGGTATTTTATCATGTGTCTGCAGACATCCAGGGACCATTAATGGATGCTCCCTGGTTTCGTGTAACAGGATGCACCAAGCCAACTGGTCAAGTCACAGGCTGGAAATTAAACATTTTGCAACAGGATGTGATGGGGATAAATGCATTTCCCCTGTTGTGCTCTGAACCAGTTACTGTGCTGTACGAGTTGCAGTGCCTAACAGACTCGGTTGGCCTAATTATGGGAGATCAACCCAAGTTGTCTGTTGTAAAAACCTGCAATTATTCATGAAAGTCTCATCTTTAAATCCTTCGACTCAATTCAGATCCCAGCCTAAAACAATACAAAGGAAAGAGGCACTTCAGCTGCCTACTGTTCTGCCATAATCACCATGATATATTAAACATAACCAGTTATGATAACGAGGTCATTAATTAAGCTAATTAATGCATGAATTGGAACATTTTCTGTGTCAACATCTCTGTTTCTGCATAACCCAAGTGGTATTAATATGATCTCTGTATTGTAAAGCATCAAGTAGTTGCACTGGGATTTAAAGACAATCCTTTTTTTAAGCAATTAATGTGCTAATTTATGCAGAAAGGTGCTTCAAAATCAAATTGTCTGCTTTGTAGAGGAATCATGTGGTGAAAGCAGGTTCTTGAGTGATTATGTTCCCATGAATGTGTCAACAGACAGACATATGTCACCACAACAACATAATGCCCAGAATCCTATGTACCGCAGTGCCTGGAGAATAAGAGACAGAATTACAGAGGCATGAGGTTAGAAAATAGAGCCGCTGGTCAAACAACCTGATGCCAGAGCATGCAGCAACAGTGATGGCTGATGGCCATGCCTCAGCTTGGCCTGGCTCAATATTTACACAGCTGTGTCTGGTCTGGAGCACATCAATGCAGGTCGGCCACCTCGCTGACCACAGTGGGTCACCACAACATGCCGACACCGAAAACAAACTAGCACAATCTGCTTGGGCTCACAAACTTGTGGGTGGGCTCGTATGAACATGGCTAACGGTAAACACAGCACTTGTTTCCAACTGCTAAATAAATTCCGTCTAAACTGTGAACTTTCATTTACAGGAGGATGGTTTTTATTTCCACTTGCAATCAACTTCTGACAGCTCAGCTGTTTTATAAGCCAGTTGCTGTTATTTTTAGTACAATATAATCACATCATTTATAATTAAGTTATTCAATCTAATCGAGATGAAGGAAAACTTCTGTTGGGGAGAAACTCCTACTCAGGTTAGCTGAGGTTTAATATGAGAGATGGTGCTGAGGATCAGTCTTAAATTAGCACTGTTTCCTTATAAGTCAGAACAGTAAAGTGGAAAATATACTGCCACCCCAAGGTCGTGCCCTGTCATTTGGTACCACGCAGCTGGTCTCTCATAATCTGTTGTTCTACATATAGACATGAGATAGAGGTAAGGAGAGGAAGTTAAGCTGTTCCAGGAACATAGAAGAAGGGCTGGAGTTTATTTATTTATTTATTTAATTTTTGCTTTGTAGACATAGGTACAAACTACAGTGAAAAGCAAGCAACAAACTAGTAAGTAATATTTGTAATTTGGCCAACATTGTATTGAACTACAAAACAGCTGTATATCACAGTATTACAAAAATAATAAATGATATATGCTCAAAACATCATCAAAAAACAGATGTTTATTGGCTCCAAATAGGAATGAAAATGAGGTTTAGTCCTTTTGTGAGTCTGCTCCACAATGTAGGTTAATTAGTACACGTAATGCGATTCATTCTCAGAGTTAGACAGGGGCTGGATTAGGAATCTCAACTGCGTTAATTTGGCAGAAAACCCAAAGTATCCAAATAAAAGTACAATAGTCAGTGTACCACAGGGCACATAACCGGCACAGCAGAGGGGCTTTAATTTAACAACAAAACCAGCTGAGCTGCACTGCAGTATGAAGCTCCACAAAAAGTAAAATGATGGACCACATCAACCTACTATTATTGTTATATATCAGGCTTCAAATTGGGCTCAGTGTTCATTGGATTTCTCTTGACTATCCCTCGATCTTACAACAACATACGATATGTCCATATTGTCCCAGTGCCCTGAGCACAAGGGATAAAATTCCAAGTGAAAGCTCAAATCATGCTATGACACTGGAATTATACTTTATCTGAAACACTTCTGTGTTAAATAGCCGACTGGCAGAGGTATCCTCATATGATTTATTTACCTTCAAAAGTAGGCTGTGGTGAAATGCACCTCTGTCAGTGAAGAATGACGGTCAAAATCTTCCCAAGAATCCATCCAAAAACTAACATCAAGTGAGCGACAGCTCTTTTATAGTTTTCTTTCTTAACTTCATGATCACTGATTAGGCTGACTATATCAGAATCACATGGTGCCGGCCCTCTGCTGGACTCGCACACCAGTCGGCTTTGAACGCAAACTGAATGAATCTGTCTCATCCTAATAGAATGACTTTGAAAACACTGAATGACTTGCTTTAATGAATTTCATTGGGTCATAATATGGAGAATTATAAAATATCACTTCCATGAGGCAGCAACAGATCACAGGTAATGAACTTGGCAGCTGCAGCAAAGTTCAAGCTCCTGCACAGGTTGTGTTCATTCTCAAGTTGATTAACATAAATGTCGTACTTCTGCCTCAACAATTATCAATACCACCAAATAACACACTAAAGGTCAGGTTGGGAACTCACATTTCCCCTTGTTGCATTTAGTTTTGCTCGAAATATGACCCATGTGTTTTGACCGTAGCTGAGGTTTTACCTTAAGATGTGTTTGTGTTCAGGGGAAGAAAATGTCTCATTTTTGTTAAGAATACTAATCTCTAGTGTTTAGCCCTCAACCTGCATGCCTGCATGTTAATTTTAATGTGCTAAAACATTTAGGTAATGATGGTATAGCAATATTTGTGTTGTGGGCCACCATGGCACCAGTGACAGTGACGTCACTGGTATACTGCCCACCCGTAGCCACCGTTGGTGTCGGGCTTGTACATAGAAGCTGTTTTGATGCACACTGTTTTTGGCTTCATACTGAAGCCTTCAGAACTGCTGGTATGTCATAGTCATTCACTTGTTTGGTAAGTGTCCAGCTTTTTCAGTTCACTAAAACAGAATGCAAGTTTTTTTTAGTAAGTCCAAAACCTTAGTATGAAACCAATAGTATGTGAATTGCTCACTATGGGGAAATACTACAGTATGAATTGAGTGTGGAAGTGATGAACAACAACAACAGCATGGCAGTGCCTTTTCTGAGACACACACGACAGCGTTCTCATGCTATGCCTTGGTGACAGACTGTGACAGGCTGGAGGTTATAGGGACAGGTTCAGGAGGGAAGACGGAGGAAGGGAGAGTTTTTTGTATGGTGTGTGAAATGTTCTAAATAAATTACAATGTTGAAGCTGAGAAGTTTGGACTTATTTTTTACAACTGAAACAACATATTCATTATTTCAGAAAGCATAAAGTACTGAAGAAAGGTGCTTTACTCTCCATCCCTCTGACATGCCAGTACTGAATTCCTGGTACCGGTATAGGTTCAAATATGAACCGTACCCAACCGTAGTGAACTGCAATTTACAGTTTACCTTCTGAACATTAAAAAAATACATGAAATCAATGGATACAGTTAAAATTAAGGAGTGTTGATACGCAATACCCATGGAGTCTGGAGAGGCAGCAGTAATATCAATAAAATTCTGAGGACACTCACCTGTAGTAAAAGTTGCGATAGCTAATAGAAATGGTCTGGTGAGAATGTGTTCATCTCATGCATACTTACATAGCTGAAGTAGCTGCAGGTGATATAATAAAGAGGACATGAATTAGAAGGTGAGAGATGTAACTTTAGATTAAAACATTTTTGCAGTCTATATTGCATTCTGTAAAATGTCAACCATAGTCACATTTAATAACTTCATTTAAATGATTTATGAGTGATTAATTCATTCTTTTTATTTACATTTGTGAATTGTAAAGCACTTTTTAAAGTCTGTTTTCAGTACAAGATGTATAAATTAATCATTGAAAGTCCTTCTGATATTTAACAGTGATGAGACAACTTGGTGACCACAGGGGGCCACCTACATGGAACATTTGGTGGCAACAGATTAACTTTATGTTGCCACGTGTCATATAGGACCGTGGTTAATGTTGTACCCTGCGTAGGTTATGCTTATTCCTGTCGTTTTGCATATAGCATATATGCACATATTTTTTTTTGTATCCAGTTTGCATCTGGCCACAGAAATACATTAAAATAAAAGCTTGAGGTTCATTAAGCTTTGTTTAAATTCTGACAATTTGTCATTTAATCAGGTAACACAGCCCAGGAATATTCTTGAATTTTAGTTGGAAACGTGTCATATTATATAAGCAAGGCGGAGGTGGCAAAGTGGCGTCATACTGCCAGCGCCACTCAAAATAAAGTTTGAAGTTTTGTATAAATTCTCTCCATGGACTTAAATAAGCTGGCATTAACAGGAAGTGAAGAAAGAGTAGTGGGGGGGAGAGAGAAAGAGATTTTCTACCCCGCACAGTTAATGCTTTGTGAGAAATGTTTAATTTAATGTCAGAAGAAATATCCTACATGGTATGAAGTCGTGCATTTACAGAAGAGTGAGAGAGTGCTTAATATTTAAAGAGCGTAAAGTACTTATATCTTTCCTTGATGGATCCGGGGCTTCATTTGAGTAAACACAGTAAAGTATGGAGCACTCCAGGGCTGAGGAACCAAGTCGCTGCTGTTATCATTTACTCTCTGTCTCTCCATGGCATGTCGCGCCTGGACGTCTAACCTCTCTCATTAGTTTCCTCCATTTGATTGTGCATGTTTGAAAGTGAGCTCATTGAGCTGCACCTTCTTTCAATCTTGTAGACATAGGCTGTGGTCTTTGAATTGTAATCAAAGCATTTATGCCTTATTTTTTGACTGTTTTGGGCACTGTAAGGCAGATATTCAAGCCAGAGTCCTTGGATATAGGCTCTGCCGTGTGACCATTGTAGGAAAGAGTGGCGTACAGTGATTGGTTTTTAGCCTATGCACACATCCGCACAATAACTTCAGTTGATAGTCAGGATTTCTCCGACCCGACGTCTTGATATGTTCTATTGTGTGGTTTGAGCTGAGATGTGCACTGTGCTGCCCAAAGAAGACCTCTCCAGTCTAAACAATAGAGCTATAAATTTCTACATCATTATGAGCTATTCAGATGTTCCCTGCTTGATGTGCATATTTTAGAAGCCAGAGGGCCATCAAAGTCAAACATAAAATACAAATGAGATCTTTATGAACTCATATTCATTTACAGTCTGCTGCCGCGTTCTGTTTAATTTTCTCTATCTCACTCTTTATCTCAATCATGCTTCTCCAATCTGTTCAAAGCTTAACATTATACAAAACACAACAAACACAATGCCTGTATCAGGTCATTAATCTGTGATTATGTTTGCCATGTGCATACATACAGAAAATATGCGATATTCTCCCAATTAATCCAGGATTTAAGTGTGGCATCTTTAGCTCAGCTATAATTGTTCATTTATTTACAGAAAATTCTGAACTAGAAAATACTCCAGCCCTAACAACTCCCTGTGGGAGTGGCCGCTAAAGTCGGAGCCTCAGGCACGATCAGAAGTATCTGGCTAGTCAACGTCATTATTTCCCAGGCCATCTAATATAGACTCACCAACAGTCATAACTCACACACCTCAATTCACCTGCCAAGGGCAAGTACCCAAGGTCACATTTAGCCTCAGGTTAACACAGTGCAGTCCACTACCACGATGAGGTCCCACTGTTGGGCATTGAGTCCTCTGCTTCACAGTTGTTGAAGTTGTTAAAGTTAACTTTCACCACACAGACATTTAGATAGAATATAAATATGTATGAAATGTTTAGCTTTCATATTTTTGCTTGATAAGGACTTATTTTTCTTGGTATTTGTTTCACAGTCTTTAATGTGATTCCAGTTGAGTGGGTTTAGAGGAAGATCCTCCCTGTCAGATAGTGTCACATTTAATTTTTGTGACTTTGGATAACCTTTTCTAAAAGGTTAGGCTATATCTCTAAAACCTAAAGAGACACTTTGAGGTGCTTGCTGGAAAATGGAAACCTGGCCAAATATTTGTTGTTTAAGATACTATTTAGGGCCCAAGCACTGACCGGTCAGAGGAATTTTTATTATTTTTCTCCAAAAAGAATCACATTTTTGAGGGGCTAAACATCCTCTGAGCCACGTGAAACTTGACACATGCATCAGCCGTGTTTTTGTGTGATATAGATTTGGTGATGGGTGTGGCTAAATGGCTTTACTATGCCCCTTAAATATCAGCCCCTATGGCATATTTCACCTACATGCTTGAAAATTGGTAGGCAAATCCTGCACAAACATACAAAAAAAAAGTCTCTTGGAGCCATAGCCTAAATCCACCAGGAAGAGAGAGCTCCCAAAAGAGATCTCCCAAAGGCTGCCCAGCCTCCTCTGGGAGCTCAATATCTCAAGAACGCCTTGAGGAAATGTTTTTAAACTTAACACAAATAACCAGGTGGACACAAGGTTTGGTGGTCAAAGGTCAAGGTCACTGTGACCTTATGTCCATCCCATTCCTGTGAGGGCGATATCTCATGAACACTTGGGAGGAATTTCTTCAAACTTGGTTCAAGCATCCACCTGAACTGATCAGGTTTTGGTGATACAAATGTCTAACAAGATAAAATAATGTTATATTTTATATCCAAAACCTCAAAGGTCAACTTCACTGTCTATTCACTGACACCATAATGTTCAGCTCTCTATCAGTCGTCTGTACTCCTCCATTAAAAAGTCTTAAAATGAAAACAGCATGTTTCTGGCAGGAAATCATTCACTGGAATCAGGCATGTATTAGGGATGTTCCTGGCGACTAATTTCCCTGTCAATTAAACACAAATTTAGACTAGTCGACTAGTTTAACAATAAGGAAACACTCACAGCAGTTCAAATTGATCAAAATGTATTGACTGATAATGGTAAACATTGTCTGAATACTTACAGAACCTAATGCAGATTGTTTTTATTTTTATTTTGTAACATTATAAGCAGCATTTCATGTATATTTGATCCTTGATCCTATATCAAGTTGTTCCATTTGTGTTTTTTATGTGTTCAGTTATTTATAATTACAAAAAATACCAGTGAAAGATTACTATTTCATGTCATGCGGGGTTTTATAAATAAAATAAAGAATATTGGCCAATATATTTACTTGAATTTTTTTACTCCCTAATATCACTAGAGCTTGCACTAAACATAGTATTAAAGCAGTTAATCCAGCTTTCACAGAATTGTAGATGTTCAAATTTCTGAAAATAAAAATAAATGTGAATATCTGCAATATCATCACAAGATCATGTTCTATTTAAAACCTCTAGTTTTCTCCTCAATTGCTATTTCCAGTGTTAATAATGAACCTTATCAAAATAATGGGCCTCATTCACCAACCAAGAACAAATTTCCTTTTAAAACCCACTCACACAGTTTTCACAAATATTCTGGCATTAAACAATATTTTCTCATGTGGGATTTGTTCGTAGGTAAGAACAGAATGTATGAGCACTCGGGACCACATTAGTGCACATTATAGCGCTTACTTGTTTGTGTAAAACAATTGGTTATTGTGTTTTGTTCAGTTCCACATATGTATAATATTATAGGATTTAAAAAATCTTTGAATTATTTAAAATGTTTAATAATTGTCAACATAATTAAAAATAATTAAAGTAAATAATTAATTTGACTTGACAGTGTGATTATTTATAGCTTACAAATAGTCACAAGAAAAAAAACACATCACTTAAAAAAATAAACATGTTTTATTAATTTCTTGGGTTGGGCATCTGAGATCAAATGTGGGGCAGCTGAATAAGATCTGGGTGCATACCTCAAAGGGTGGTTGCCACAGTGAGAATTAATCTATAAATGAATGATTAAAAAAATTAACCATTATATAGACCCTTTTGGTGTTTTAGATTATGCAGTGTTTGCAAAAGCAAATGTTTAAATTACAATAAAATACAAACTGAGCACTTAAGCAACATGTTGAAGAAGAGAACATTTATTCACTAAAATCTGCTTTTAGGTTTTACACACATGGTGTTTGAATGTGTCAGTATCCTTGTCAGTGACAGCTTTTAGAGAAAATGTACTGACAAATTCTGAAACAGCTTACCTTCTGATTCTGGGATGACTTAGCAGATAAAGCAGCTGAAAGCGTTTCACCATCTTCAGATTTTCATTTGAGGATCCTTGACTTCTCTCTCAGCTTTCGTGTGTGATGTCTGTGTGTGCACATGCCCAGACAGTCTCATGCCCTTATATGGGCATGAGACAAATTTAGGGGAAAAAAACCCACAGAGATATTGGTGAATGACACCCAAAGTATTTATTTTCCCCACAAGCAGAAAAAGGTTAATATTCCTGTCTCATTGTCACATTGCCATGATGGACACATGGCTACACTGATTAGAAGAAGCTGGGAGCAAATAGCATAAAAATAGATGCAGGTTTGAGTGTGATAAATCCTCAAATGATGGTGTGCGTTCATTTTTTGGCATCTGATAACTGCCATTGCAGAAGATAGAGAGATTTTTTTAAATACAAAGCATAGAGTCTGCATTTTAATAAAGACCAGAGAAACATCACCAAATTTGTGATGGCAGACCTGGAATTAAGTCATTTGTAGGGCAAGGCAACTTTGACCTTTGATAAATACAAATTTATTTGGGGTATCATGGTTGAAGTGCTGGATACCAAGGCCAAACCCAATGTATATGTGGTGTAATAACAATAAGTGATATTAACATTGTAGAAGACAAGCCAGGATTAGCATAATCAGCTGATAGTTACCATCAATCAAACCAATAAAAAAACTGCTGTCAACTTCAGACAACATTATCATAGTAGCCATCACCTAGTGTTTCTGTAGCCTGGTTGTGACAGAAGTTCACATACCGTACTAGCAGTTTGAATTTTGTGGAAGCCCATTTCCGCCAAAAGGGTGAAAAAAGAGATCCTCTAAGGCATTATAATGAGAAAGTTTCTCTTAATAATGACTTGGATACTAAGTTATTATTTTGAGAAAGTTTCTCATTATTTTTAGATAAGTAAGTCATTATTTTGAGATATGAAGTCAACCCATTATTGTGAGAAAGTTTCTCATTATTTCTGAGATACTGACTCATTGTTTCGAGAAAGTTTCTCATTATAATTAGTTAAAGGATTTTTTTTCCCACCCATCACATTGGCGGAAATGGGCTTCCCTAGAAAATGAAAGCCTCATATGTCCACAGTCTTCTTGTTAATTCAGCTTCAGTATAATCGACAGAAACAGGGAGAGAGAACACACCATAAAAATACTGCCTCTCACCAGATTTTTTTCATATCTGTGACATGTTCTATAGATACTGGAACTGTTGTGAAAGGTGTCATGTTGCTGTCATGTTGATATGACTATCAACCGATCATTTTCACTGTCTAAGAGCCATGCGTGTCACATAGAAAAAATAGGCAAGATCCTGAATCCCATGAAGTGCCACTGCAGCTGCCCATGAGACGCGCTGCTCACATGGCTGTGTGGCCTCTCTAACCTGAATATGGGCACCAAGATGAAAAACAACATGTTTTGCAATGCATACGTGCTGCAGAGTGTCCTGGGCATAACGGTTTTAAATGTGGAAATCCACTACTTTTGTTTAAGCGTACAATGGCCAGTTCAAAACAGGGCATGGCCATGTGGGTCAAAGGATCATTATGGCCACATTCCAATAACCTGACACGTCAGATGGTTTGTTACGCAGAACCAACTTGCAAGTCATCCTTAGAAACTGTCTGAAAAGGGCAGGCACTTTACTTTTAATACGGGCTAACTTTAACCGATCAGATCAAACTCTTGCCAAAGCCAGTTGGTAGAAGAGCAAAAACATATTTTCCATTGAGAAAAGCCTTCAGTGTCGTTCTTTGCATTTCTTTCAATAAAAAAATACTCTCCAGTTCTGATATAACTTATGCTATCACAGTATCTTCACTAACCTCTTTACGAGCAGTCATTTGTCTGAGACGAGTTGCTTCCATAGACGTCGTCGCACCTAAAACCACGCCTGTAGCTGCCAGTAGTCCCTCCTAGGACAATGACTGGCTGCACCACTTTTGATGCGGACACAATGGATAACTTGAAGCCTTGCAAGATGGATTCTCGTGTGATCTCACGAATCCAGCCATGTCGAGGCATCCACAACCCATTTGGCCGTGGTTTAATTCCTGCCCTTTAATGATCTACAAGTTTAAGACTAAGGTATACTGTATGTAGGCTTTAATAAGCCTTGAGATTATTTTAGGAGGGATCTCTGTTGTCTGTTTAGAATTGCAATTAAGAAACCAAGATGTGTAATAGAGCGCGGCAGATGTATTGGTCATATTGCCCTGATATGGGCCTATCACAAATACTGTATATTGGTATTAGCATATCCGATATAACTGATATACACTACATACACGATATGAAAACTTTCCTAACAGATGCTATACTTCTTGTTTTACAACCTGTCCCTATTTGACTGTGATTGTGTAAAAATGTTCAACAATTGACCGCTAGTGAGCAGTACTGTTTATTAAGCTGTTTTTTTTTAAAATATATATATTTCTATCCTGTTTAACCTGTTTAACAAAATTTATATTACATTTGCCTTGTCATATCAGTGCAAAATTGTGCAATTGTGCAAAATTGGTGCACTGTCCACATAAAAAAGATGTTTTTATTCCAAAAATTCACACTTTCAGCCACTACACCAGTAATCAGGAAATGATTTTCCTCTAATATTGGTACTGGTCTCAAAAATCCCGTATCGGTCGTGCTCGAATAACTAAAATAATTTCCTCTTGCTAACTATCACAAACATTGATGGAATTTCAAGGTAAATGTTCAGGCAGTCACATCACACGTTGAATGCCATTGTATTGCACTGCATAATGAAAGGAATGAAATAACTTCTATCAATCCATCAGCTTCAAAAAAAAAAAAGTACCTGGATGCATCTCATTGCTGCCAGTGTGCTTTGATGTTAATCAAAATGGTGACAACACTGCTATCATGCGAGCTGGTGACACAATCATAATTTTCTCCCCGAACAAATGGCCTTGTTTTGTTTGCTGTCCATGTTGGCTTGACTGCATCCCTCTGCTGTCAACACACTAAAAAATGAAATAAGTTTCATGCTTTGTAATGTAAACAGGTATTAGACAGAGTTGTAGCATTGTTCTCAGAGATGCTGCAGAGAGTTTTTACTCCCCTGTGTCTTAAATACATGCTGATGCTCACAAATCCACACTGACCTTGTTCAATGTCAGAGGATGTGCACGGGCTGCCCGAAATCTGCTCTAGTTTATTGGGTATGCAGCAACCCAATGTTGCAAAATAACTATTTGCATTGACTGGGGGGGGGATGCTACAAGGCACGAGGGAGAGTGGAAGGGCTTCAGCAACAGAGAGGAGATGAAAATAAATGAGTGGATGGAGGGGTAAGAATTAGGCTGAATCTCCCATTGATTCTCTGAGGTACTGTATAGTACACAGCGTCTTGCAGAGTAAGGATAGTGGAGAAGCACGATCACAGGAAAAGCTGTTTATCTTTGATTTTCCTCAATCAGTAATCAGCGCCCTGGTTTTGTCAATTATTTGTAATTTGTCAGTGTTTGACAGCTCGTAAGCCCATAAGATCCAACACAATACTGAGCCTCATAAAGAAAGGCAAATCCAGACTTTATAGGATTACTGACTCCCTCATAAACTAGGAACTCAACACACTCCTGAGCGAATATTCCATTTATAGGATTTATTTTTTAGATCCCAAAACAGAGAGTTCACCGCTTTGCTGAACCTAAGGAGATCAAATGGTAAAGCGTGGATGTCAACAGTGTGCTAAGCTTTTCCATATGCATCACCTCCACTGACACTGTGAGAGGTAAATCTAGTGGGCCATCAACCCTGCGAGAGAGGGAATTGAACATGATCCAAAATGCATCGGATGATAGATCTCTGAGTGAGGGTTAAAGGGGGAAATAGTGCCTGCTCACTGCATGGATACACAACTGATGCAAATAATGCCTACATTAATGTAAGCATTGGATTAAAAAGGTAGATCAGGATTCCCAAACAGCCTTATTTCAGCATTTTTCTAGGGTAGTCCAACTAAGTTGAAAAAAAAAGACATTCTAATTTAATTGAAAATATATTCACACATTTGTTTTTAGGAGAAATATAATCTTACAATGCCTGTAGAATTAAAAATTTAGTGTGTTGCAGATCTAAAGGTATTGTCACAATAACCTGTAAGCTTCCAGCTACAGTAGCCTAACTGCCCAACACACACCTTCCACCAACCTGAGTCAGTTATAAGTATTAGTTGAGTGGTTTATCTAATTACTTAAAATCAATGGATAACCAGTTGAAATTTTGCCAAAAATAATGGATAAACAGATGGTATACTTAACTTAAAAGTAATGGTTAAAATAAGATAATTGGCTAAATTAATCAATAAAAAGTTAAAACAAGATAAGTAGCTTAAAATAAAGCATTAAACACTTAAAATACAGTCATCATTTGGTCGTCCGGAGGCGAGCCCTCCAGCAGCACCTCCAGTCATCTCGATCCTCCATGCATCTGGCTAGCTCACCACTACTTTCCACTCCTGTCTTTTTTTCTTTCTTTTTTTTTACAATGTCAACATATGTTAATGTTGGACGCCCTTGTGGTTGATGTCCATGGGTTGACTCCCACAGCACCAGTTTGCTGGCTGGGACTTCCTGGTGTGTCTGGCATCGACTGACCAGCTTCATTCTACTGGCTCCTATCTTCTTGCTTATCCTTGAAAGCCCTCCACACAGATTCTGGTGGCGGTGACGTGGTCCTGGCTGATGTTCAGTACTGCATGCAGCTTTCTGGTATAGCATCCACCTAGGGACTTCTGCAGGGTGGTTTTTGGGGCCCAGCAATCAGCAGAATAGACTCTACGGTTGCAGAGAAGAAGCCGAACTTGGTATGTTGGGGGAGATTAGATTTCCACACACTGGCCATGCCATTCAAAGCCGTCCACGGGGGTCTGTCCTCACTTTAAGGTCTTTTTCTGTCAAGTTGACCCAAGAGCCCAGGTATTTTAAAGTCCTTGACTTCATTCAGAGCAGCGCCTCCTGTTGTCCGTAGAAGTGGGTGGTCCAGGACAATGTTCTAGGTGATGCTCTTGGTTTCACTGGCATTTAGGCTAGGGGTGTGCCAATACATCGATTCTTAGATGCATCACGATGCGACACGTGACGATCAATAACGATTAACAAATGTTCAAAAATCGATTATTTTCCATGATAGCGAAATCACAGAAACACAACCGCAGCACCTGGAAGTTGGCCGGAACGAAAAAAGCCGCCCGGACAGTTTTAAGGGACGGACTCATAACAGACTGTTAGCCAACACGGCGGCAGCTAACTCGCTGGCTACTGTCACTGAGCGTGAGGATCACGCTTCAGGGTAGAAATTAGGGGCGCAACGGATTGCAGTTGATCCGTGTTTTGTACGGATCGCCTTCCACGCATGTGATCCGCGGACTATGTGTGAGCATCATAGTTTTACTGTCACTGTTACTTTTGCAGGTTGATGTCATCTGCGTAGTTCAGGTCTTTAGGACTACAGCAGGGAGTCGTTTTAGTTAGCTAGAACTACTCCAAAAAATGGTGGCAATAACTTGATAAAGGCAATGTCTATACAGTTGACGTAATGATGGATGAACAGCAAGCCAAAGGCAATAGATAAGTGGTGGAAATGTCCAGCTTCTGCTTCTCCAATTGGCGTTAAAAACGTTTGTGATGCTATTGCATTGACAAAATCTCTGTACAGACACACACGCCTGCCAAAGAACTCAAAACTGCCTCTGTGGTAGCTTGCCTGCTAAGTAGTCTCCAGGACCATATTTTGCCATGATGATACATACACAGATTCACAAGGTGAAATTTTACAGCATTTGATGAACACTCACAAGCTTAATATTTAGCATCATCCGTGTCTTAAGACTTTTTCCTGTTGCCAGTCTGACTGTATGACTGTGATTCATACCCCCCATACTTCTGGCACCTTTACTCCGACTACACCAGTCTTTGAACTTGGCCTTCATTTTGATCTGAACTAGACCTGTGACTTGCACGGTTGTGACATTATGGTGTCGACAAAGCCCTTCCACAGACATGAAACTGCTTCTTTGGTAGTTCCTGCTATAGCAAATGTCTTCAGGACCACATTTTGCCATGATAACACCCACACACATGGTGTTGTTGCTGTATATATCTGGTGTATGTTGTGTTAACTGACATCATCACATTATGTTGTGTTAATTAACATCTAATTTAAAATCAGTTGAAATGAACACATTTAGAAGACAGCAGGACATGTCAATGAACAAGTACTAAATTACTAAAATTTGTATCTCAAGGTAAAAGGTTAGTTCCTTTCACTGATATAGCGGAACTACTCTGTTAATGTAAAGCTAACCATTTTCAGCTTGATTTTTTTTGTCTCACTAGCAATCACAATATTCTTTACAAAATCATTTTGATATGCACATTCTGTGGCAGTAAAAGGCTCAAAACACTTGTCTTCACTACAATGAGAAGAGATTGGCATTTGCTCATTATTGCATTAGATTAAGCCCACTCATTTCACAAACCCTAGAGTTTGTTAAATGAGTAAAATGCAAAATAGATGGAAACTTTTATGTGCAGCAACAAAACAACACAGCAAAACCAAAAAAAGACAAAGCTTCATTCAAGTTTAAAACAAACATTTTGCAATTTAAAGATTTCATTCTTCTTGTTTGGCAAAAATACAAGACATACTGGCACTGATTTTCACTGAAGCATCAACTTCAAAATCAGAGATGAGCCACAGAAGAAAAAAATCCTTTTAACTCTGTTCCATTTTCTTCTCTGTATTTGAAAGTTGAAATGAGCCCATATAACAGACTCACAATGTTTCCTCACTCTCTACAAATTCATCTTTTCATCTTAAATCAATTCAAGTGAGATGTCCCATAGCAGCATGAAGACAGGCTGACTGATTTATGTTCCCATGCTTCTTTTCATCTAAGTGCATGCTGTTTACATGCTATAGTCTATTAATTTATAAGTAAGAGAGATTTCATGCTACACATGGCATTGTTTATGTATAAGGCTGTGGAGCCACATGTAAGAACTGTTTGTGTTTCCCAGGAGTGAAGGTAATTACCGGAGCTAGGAGGGATGTGAGCTTTCTTCTCTTCTACCTCCATATTTAATATGCCCCCATGCATGATTTTCACCACATAGGAAAATATGTACAGTGTGTTAGAAAGACACATATTAGGCTTATGGCTTTGTGCCTGAGAATGACATGTGTGGGCTGTGCTAAAGCAGGATATTTCTGAGTGTATGAATAATTTTAAGCTCAGAATGATAACATCTAATTAAATGAGTCAGTGGGAAGGTCTGCTTTACTCATTTGTCTGGATGCCTTTAATGCCAGAACCTATTATTCCACTCTAACAGGGCATTTTCCCCTTTCCTTTGATGATATCACTAATGATAGGTATGTAGCCTATATGTCCCTACTATATATTCTCTTTTGCTTGTTATAATGGTTTGTTTTGCTGTCACAAAACAGTATGTTTCTATATAGGACATAGTGCAGCATGTTTCTTATAAGATGACAGGGTACCAGAGGGTATTACAAGTACTATCTCAAATGTCAGAATATGCACCAACATCTTTGCCACGAGTTCCTCTGTCTTTCTCTCCCAGTCAATAACATTCTCAGTGCATTGAAGAAAAATCAATGTGTGCGAGGCATGATGGTATTGTGAATTCTAGACACACCAATCTCCACCGCAGAAATGTCTCCTGATGATTCAGGACGGTTGCTGTGTGTGAAAATTGCACATCATCCAGCAGTCAGAGAGTGAAGGATGCAAAGGAAATAAGTCAAGGTGAAATCAAGCTTTTTCGACACTATCATGTGTGAAAGAGACGCGCCTCCTCTTCCTTCCCGCCTGAGACGCACACGCACCAAACATGAAAAAAAGACTGGAGATGAAAAAAGAAAAACATATCAAGTATTCTCTGTGCTTTCTCTACAGTCATGTCAATATGAGGGTAAGTGACTGTTCAATATTCTCCACCGACCACCAAAATGATGAGAGAGGGGTGATGTAAGAGTTACAACTGCTGCAGTGTATTAGAGGGAGAGAGCTGGCGCAGCGAGGAGGGAAGGGAGGAGCGAAAGAGAGGAAAGACAAACTGACAGACAGATTCAGAGACAAAGAGCAAAGAAAATATTTAGTAGAAGCCTTAGAGAAGACTGTTTACATGACTGTTGCGCTTTAATTTGCTTCTAATGCACTCCCATCTGCAGCCCGATCAATTATTTACACAATATTTTCCTTTCATACTTAAGTCGTGCTATTTAGCGAGATGAAAAAAATCCAAACATTAATCGCCTTTGGTTTAATTCAACCTCCTCAATTGGCTTCATGATGTATTCAGGCTTATCAGACATGCTCTGCCCACACTGGTTGTATTGAGCATCAGATCACAATCCACAGTCAATGGCTTTTCCCAGTACCTTTCTATCTACGCGTTCTCAGGGGGAAACTCCCACACACTTATTCAGCTTCATTGCGGTGTGAAGACGTGTGTTGTGTTAGATGGGCTGAGGTGACCATTTGATAGAGTGCCACTCTTGTACAAAACTCGTTAACAGAACGCTGTGTTGTTGTGTAGGAGGACATATGGAGCGTATTGTAAATGGTGAGCTTTGCAGGTGACAGTAACAGGATGGTGCAAGCTCTAATGCAGGCACTGTAATAGAGAGAGAAAAAACATTTTCAATTTCATTTTGTTCAAGTGTGTCAATTAGGACCTGGGTTACAGTTGGAATTGTTTGAAGAGTAAAGGTTCAAGGCATTCAGACAGCAACAATACTGTTTCGAGGAACAACTTTCATTTAAAATAAATAATGAAAAACAACTTTGACACCAGCGGGGATCATTTTGAGTTTGCCTCCTCATTTGTGCCATGGCTCAGCAGTTGTTGAAGGCACTTCTGAAATGACGTCTCTGAAGCTGTTTTTCCAAGTGAAAAAGTAAGATTGAATTACAATGAAACTGAACTCCAGACAGAATAAAGTCTATAGGGACAAGGGGACACAAAAAGAGAATAAATCAAAATGCCACAATAAATGTTGAATGTTTGCTCTATACCCAGAGTAGTGTAGCTTAGTGGCTACTGCAGGTCAGAGTGATACCTCTTCAGGGACCCATAAAGAGATTTGTCAAGTCCCTGTGTCTCCATGTCAAGTGTGCATTTAAACGGATCGAGTTTGCTCTCTGACCTGGCATACTTGTCTTGTCAGCCTAACTCAATAAAGCCACAACCATCGGATTGAGTCAAGTGAGATTGACTGATTTTCGTGGTAAAGGTTTGTAGTTCTGTCTAACTATTCAGCTGTAGTGTTTTTGAACTTGCTGAGGAGAAACTGTCATCCATGGAGATTCATTGACCCTTCACTCGTCTCTGCAGACTTACTTTGCATGTAGACTTATCCTAATCGATCCTAATCAGGATTAGTGTAATGTAGAGATTAATTAAAGGATAATTCTGTTTTCCGTGATATTCAGAGATATTCTCTGTGGCCTGGGATTTGTCAGGCTACTGGAGCCTGTATTTATCAAACCTCTCAGAATTACTCCGAGGTATTATGCATGAAGTTTGTCTTCAACTAAAAAATAGTCCCGCTTTAGATAAACATAAGAGATAATTACAAAGCCTCCTACAGGCACATTTGGAGACAAGTAGAACCCAAATGAGGCAATTTTACATACACTGAAAAATTATAATGCAAAAATCAGTTGTCTCAATGCGATAACAACAAGATGCCATCAGCCTGCCACCGTTTCCTTTACACAAATGTAAATTGGTTAACACTCCTAGTCTTAATTAATTAATGAGCCAGGAGGGAAGAGTTCTTACAGTTTGATGGTGCGTCTTTGGAGTAGGCACTGGAGAGCAGTGGTACCTTTGGGAAATTCTTCATGAGTACCTCTGCAATAGTGCAAGTCAGTATCACCAGTAAATTTCCACTTTCTGAAATCTTAAGTTTCTGAATGCACAACCACTAGTTTGAGCCAGACATTGATTGCCAGACACCCATTAACTAGTAACAATCCATTTATTCTTTAAGAAAAATTGCAAAATGACATGAAATGCAAGAGGCGCCCATTACTCTGCGCATAAAGTACTGACATTATCATCCAGATTTCAACTCCTAAATATCAAACATGTTTGATATTATCAGCCCAGATGAGTCTGTGAGCGGCTTGGGAGCTTTAAGAAAGGATCAGTAAATCCTTCACAAACAGATTATCTGGGCCCAGCATCGGTACTGACCCATGTCCCAGACTAGATATCTCCTCCAGCTGTCAGGATGGGTGAATCAGAGATAAATCTACCCAAAACTCCTGTCCTTTGAGCCTGGCATTAGATGTTCAATTCAACAGCTATCAAGTTCCTAATAAATTAAAATTGTTCATTTGTGACGGTTTGCCTGATTAATCCCCTCTTGGATTTTTCTGCTCTAAACCAAAAATTTATCGGTCAACCTAATCTGAAGACTTCTGCTTGTCTTTGAGGTCAAACGTCTTAATATATGAGTGGAGAGTATTGGTCTTGCATCTACATCAGCAACAATGTAGCTTAACCATGCCATGGGATATGCGACGTCAGCACACTTCAGGAACAGATGTTACCGGACCATGACAGAAAATTTCAGATTAAGATTTAATATCCAGGAATTCACATCATACACACTACCACTGACCATCTGTGTTATCATTTGGCCACGATTTAGCACACTGATCTTGTTTAAAAACTCTCAATACTGATATTTACTGTGGGGCAACATTGTTTCCCCAATAAAATGGCAAATAATAGTGAAAATCCGCACTAATTTAAATTCATTTGTATGTCCAAGATGACATCTTCACAATGTCGGTTTTATTCGACTGACAGTCCAAAACTATAACATATTCAGTACACCATTGTATATGACAAAGATACGCTGATCACACTTGAGAAGCAGAATGTTTAGCTTTCTTTGCTTGAAAAATGTCTGAAACGATCAATCTTCAATATTTGATAATGCATTTGTCAAGATCTCTGTGAGGTGACTAATCTCTATCACCTAACTATTTCTGCTCTATTGTAGTGATATCTACCTCAAAGGTCCAGTATATGTCGGGTTATGATTTGAATTTTATGAAAACGAATCTCCTCTAACACGTTTTCAATAAACGCAGAAATGTGAAGAGGGGATTTTGATGCTTAATAATCTAAACATCCGCATTGAGCTTGAAGACTCCATTTTAATCCTCAGTTTAATCAGTCCTTCAACCAAAAGTTGGGACAGAGAATGTGGCTCTCTATTGCACTTCAGCTTCAACAAAGAACAGCTTATATACCAGGGTGCAAAATTAATTTTCCTGTTGACAGTCAAATGGCTAATGAATATTCAAATTTTACCTGTCACTCAGTACATTGCCATTGTGTTTTTGTTTTTAGTTTGCTTTTTTTTTCAGGTGAGAGAAGCAAACCTACCAGCCACTTACATACAGTATTTTAACAGCATTTGGGTGGTGGCTGGTAATTTTGATATATGCATGTACAGTATACTGTAAAAGGAATTTGTCTTTCATCTACATCATACAATCTGCTTAAATGTTATTAGTTGTAATATTGCTCCATGCTGTGATCAGAATTTTGCAATTGCAGATTACAGTATGTGCTGTATGAGAGAGAGACATTTTTTTTAGCTAATACTGAAATACAGTGGCTACTGTATTTGTAGAAGAAAGCAGACAATATGCTGGGTGGAAATTACATCATTTCTACCAAAAAAGAGATCAACCTGCTGCCATTTTCAAGGAAATAATATGACTCATCCGAAATGTTTGAACCACCTTAATCCGGATAAGACCCTGAATCAAGTTAATCTCATGGCTAGACTGGAGGCACAAGGAACTTTCAGTAACCCTGAGGAAAAACAAAGAAGGCCATCAACATCTATCCAACCTAAATAAACATCTGCGAGCAAATAAACAGAACAGATTCCCATTAAAGGTCAAGTGCTTAAATCTGAAACGGAAACATGACCAGGCTGTAATCCAACATCTCAAGCTCTGCCAAAGCATCAGCAGCCATGTTCTAAACAAATAGAAATGTCAGAGCCGGACACAAAGCCTTCTCCACGGGAGGCTCTTTTTCATCACTGCAACATGCAAGAGAAATTGTTTACATGCCAGCCATCAGGGATGAGAGCGAAGAAGACAGGTACAGTAAAAGAGAAAGCAGCGAGGGATACACAGGCAGCGATGGGAGCAGAGGGGGGAGAGGGGGTCTGCTGACAGTATGTGTGTATAATCCTGGACGTATTAAACTCTAGGGTGTGCTGCTGGGTTTTTATGTTAATAATGTGCACCAGCACATGGCAGGCAAACGGTTTGTGGATGCTCTCCTCATTAAATGAGGTCATTTACTACAGCAGCAGGACTTAACACAACCTGAGATGAGACCAGTCGTATCTGCAGCATGCTTCTATGATGGCCCTTTCACACAGGATACATTTGATTATGTAGGTTACACTGAATGCCAAAGTAAAGAGATTTTTCTTTTTTTTTGTTTGGATAACTGCATGCCATTATAATGTATAGTATGCAACCACCACATCAAAAGTGATGTGTTTGGACTCCATTTCTGACTCCTTATTTTCTCAGTGGTTGTGGCTCTGTGCTGCTCAGTAAAAAATGTATTTGCTGAGCATATTTTCCTCATCGCATTCCTCTAACTGTCCATAAGGACGGATGCCCACAGCCACTGAGTACGTCCTGGTTCACTGACTCTTTCACTTCATCATAATCTTTGTCTCATCAAATCACATCATAGTTATTTCCCCCATGATGTAGCAATTTGTCATTGTAGTTTCAGTTGACTGCATTGTAAATGCCCTAAATCCACCTTATGTTTACTTTCTTGTTGTAACGTGATCAATTTACGACATGAAAAGGCTGAGAGATTTCATAAAACGCTGCTCTGGATTCCATGTTTAACATAATCACTAATATTGTAATTACAAATCATATATTAATTGCCCCTCATGCATGAACAAACTTAAGGAGCTTTAAACAATTATGAATGTTATACTCTGTATCTGTTATCTCTGCATGCTACTGCCTTTGAACCTGAATAAGCACTAAGAGCTGAAGAATAACACTGTACCTTAAACTGTGAGCTAGCAGGAGTTGTTAAGCGTCTTATGCATCAAGCAGTGTGTTGTTAAAGAGTTTACTTTGATCTCTAGCAGTGTCACAGACTCACACACACATACAATAATAATAAAGAATAGCCTAACAAACTGCAAAATACTCCATGAACCCTACTACTTTGAAGTAGGTGTATAAAAACAATAAAATCCCACATCAGTGCAGTCTTTTGGGGTCTTAAATATAAAAGGCTGTTTATTCTTTTAAGTAACTTTCAGAAATTGTAGTATTTATCACAAAGCTTAACATGATGCAAAACCTAATGAAAGGAATGCTAAAATAAATCTAAATCTTGGTAAAACTCTGACAAATTATGTCTTCCTTAAATGCAGTGCTTCACCTCATCACTCTTCATGGTTGACTTTGTTTCCTGAATAATTTCCTAAAAAGCCCACTTATAAACCAGGGGACATGGAAATTGTTTTTGTCAAAAGTAGCACCGAGTGTGACAGAACAGGATTTACTTCCATGCATATTTTCTTTAAGAGTGACGGTGAGCAAAGAAATGTTTCTTTAACATGCAACTTAGGCTGTAAATTAATTCTAAATGTAGGCGTTGGCCTATTACTCAGCTATACATTTGACTTTTCCAAATGAGCGCAATTACTGCCAGTTTCAGGGAGATTGACATCCTATTGCACGCCGTCACAGGCAGTGAAGTGTGGGTCTCCATACCCAGAATTCATCGGGGTGCAGGTGCAGCCTTTGCACTTCTACAAAGTCAGTCTCCAGTTTTATTGCTGATCCTTGCGTCATCAGGTGTCACCTTATGTCAGCAGAGATTTGAGATTTATCTGCTCTGTGTACACACACTACAGCAGTGGCTGGTGGGAAATATCTCTGAATAAACTCTCAGAGATCATAGAGGCACCGTTACACTTGTTTTTTCACATTGCATGGTTTTCACAAGACCAGGCTAGACATCATCAAGCAATGCACATTGCTCAGTGATTTCATACAAGTACACTTTGGATGAATCAAATGGCCTGAGGTGTGATTTCACATACACACTCACAACCACACACCCCAAAACCCACGCACGCACATTTTAGTTTTAGCTTGACCATTTTACCTCTGTTTTATTCGTTTTAAAATGTAATTTTTATCAGACGCTGAGGTGGTGCAGCCAAGGAGAGTGATCGACTGACTCACTGACTGCTGCACATGTGCGGCAGTTTCAAGGTGACCCAATGGGACTGTGGACAGACAGACAGACAGAAGGACTGCACAATTAATCAAAGTTATTATCAAAACTGCAATATGGCCAAGTGCAACATCCAAATCACAGAAGCGGCATTTTTTTGTTAATGGAAAAATGTGTGACAAAACAACATTATAATGAAGTACTGTGGTGCTGCAGAGATGGCCTGGCCTGCAAATCTTGTTCTCCAGATGGAAGAAAACATTGGTGTTTGGTACAGTGAAAATGAAAATTGTGATGGAAAAATGATCAGTCCTGTTAATTGTAAATCATATACAAATTGTACTGTAATATCTGTTAAATTTGGATCAGATAAATGGCTAGATAAACAGAAGTGAGTTAGGCTCATATGTAGTTAGAAGTACAGATCTGGACAAAACTTGAGGCCCTAAAAGTGGAGCCGTTTTTTTCAAAAACTGTTCTTAATTGAAACAGTTAAATTAAATTCTGTGCCATAATCACAACAACAAAAAATGTTTTAGTCTAAATAGAAGTTAAAGGCATACTATGCAGCATTTTTACCAAAAAACAAATAAAACAATGTGTAGACTAGGGATGTGCGTTTTCAGCAAAATTACTATTCGATTATCACAGGGAACTATTCGATTTTTTTCGATTATCCCCCCCCGGCTGTCGGCTCCCCGCTCTCACCCGGGTGCTTCGCTTTTATATGGTGGAGCATCGTTGAGGTGCTGTTGTGGTAGGCAAGAGTGTGGTCGCATAGTGTGCATTGCACTTCTGTTGC
>JAJHUR010111206.1:1836-13243 GCA_027495735.1 Lutjanus campechanus | reverse complement strand
CATTCTGTCTCTCACTTTTCCTTCTAAATTCAATTTTTTTTCTTTTTTTTTTATCCCTCCTCTCTGTCACTGTCTCCAGTTTCCCTGTGATCTCATTTGTCTTTCCCTTCATATTTTCTCTCCCTTTTTCTTTGATCCATGGTGCAGCCTGTCCAAGCCTTTGAGCCCTGTGTGTGTGTGTGTCTGTATGTGTGTGTGTAATGTGCTGACTGCAGGAGCAGCATCCATCTCTCTATTGTTTCGACAGGCGACTGTTGGACACTCTTTTGCTTGTTATAGTGCTGGACAGGCTGTATCCTTACATACACATGTCATACAACCCCACCTACACAATCATGTCATTTGCATAGCAGCATGTATATAAACTTAACAGACTATTTTTTGACTTTTTGTGACTTGTGAAAATACAACCCCGTGTCCATAAAAGTTGGGACCTTGTGCAAAACAAAACAAATAAAAACAGAAAGCAAATTATAGATAAGATAGATATATATTGTTCAAACTGACAAACTTTTTTGTGCTTTGTAAATATACACTCATTCTGAATTTGATCTCTGCACCATTGGTGGACTCAGGGGAGGGGGGCAAAAGGAACAATTGCCCCCTTGTTGGCCCCATGTTTGAAAAAATGTGGAAAATTTGTCCTCCTGTATGCACCTATAGCAGATGATACACATCAAAGTGCTCTCTAGAGTGTGTTTCTTGTGGAGAAAACATGTGAAAGTGCCCTCTAGAGTGCGCGACCAGTGGAGAAAACGTGCTGAAGTGCCCTCTAGAGTGTGCTTTCAGTGGACAAAATGTAATGAAGTGCTCTCTAGAGTGTACATCAGGGAGGCAAAATGTGATATGGTGCACTTTGGAAAACTGTTGTCTTTTACAGTTTGTCACTGGATCTTCAAATGCTAGTTACAACTTATGTTTATATTTACTTGTTACACAATGTCCCATCTTTTTTGAACCTGGGGTTACGGCGTTTGTCTAACTGCTTTTCTACACTAGGAATGTGCACGAGTAGTCAACTACACGATTAAACGTCGCCACCCTTGCTAGTCAGTACCAGAAAAACTAGTCAGTTAAACTATTTATTAATATTTCATTCATGCACATTGCAAGTTAAGCCACTAGTTGCAGGCAGATGCCATAAGTGTGTAACACTGTTCTTCAACAGTCCTTGAAGAACCTTTTCTTCTAAAGGGGTTCTCCGGATGATAAAGGTTCACAGTGGAAGCCTTAGTCTTACACAGAACCCTTAACAAACCCTTTCTTTAGAAGCAAATGGTTCTTGGTTGAACCTCAGCCCTTCCATTATTTCTAACCATTATTTCTAAGAGCCACTAGTTTGATTTTACATGTTAGGTGGATGAATATTTCCCCATGAAAAACCATCCCAACATAATGATCTCCATCTGATGTAATTCAGTGAGTTGCAGTTGTCAGACAGTGGTGAGGGACCTGTGGGCAAATACCCACAGCATGAATTTATGAATTGGATTATTCGAGCGTTAGAAAAAGAAGCCACAGGAAATGTCATCTTTTGTTTTTGAGAACATGAAGACAGTATCAACACATGCAACATCTGAGCTATTGTGGACATTTAGAGCAGACACTGAAAGAAGAACAGAGAGACAAGATCAGTATCACTCCACTTCTAAACATTTAAAGGGACAGTTAGCACCAAAATAAAAAATACATATTTCCCTCTCACTTGTAATGCTATTTAGCCATTTAAATAGTTTTGGTGTGAGTTGCCAAGTTTTGGAGATATCAGCCATGGAGATGTCTGCCAGCAATGTCTCTTTCCAGAAATCATGACCCAGTTACCCAAGATAATCCAGCTTCATGCAGGAACTACTTTCTTTCTAGTAGAAAGAAAGGCCAGAGGCAAAATATGTGTTTTTCATTTTAATGTTGAAATGCAAAAACTGCAGACAATTAGTCTCATATCACAATATCAGTATAATATTGACTGTGACTTTGCCCTGTCCCATTCTGAGGTCTATGTATCTTTGTGTTATAGTTTCATTTCATATTAAACATACATTTACAGCACAATTTGTCTTTACATTGGCGTTGCTCGCTTACAGCAAATATAAGCAAATGTCAACATTACGTCTGTCATCATCTCTCTGGGTGTGACTGAAATATCAGTTTGCTTCTGCAGCCACCGAGCTCTCATACATGTACATGCTATTTGTTGGGCTCAGAAAACTTCAGCCTCATCCTAAACACGGGAAAAAATGCAAAATATTACACTTAAATATGAATTCAAATTGATATCACAAGCCATACAAGCAAAGGTGGAAGAAGTACTGGGATATTTTAAAGTAAATGTAGCAATACTACACTATAGAAATACTCTGTTACAAGTTAAAGTTGTGCACTCAAAATCCTACTTAAAGGGATAGTTAGCCCAAAAATGAAAATTCAGTCATTATCTACTCCCTCTCATGCTGATTGAAGGTCAGGTTTAGTTTTTTAGTCCACAAAACACTGTTGGAGTTTCACAGGAAAACAGTGTTGCAGAATCTCCCAAACAATGGAAGTGAATGGTGGCCAGTTTTCAAATGTAAAAAAAAAAAAAACAACTGCAAAAAAATACATGAAATGCCTCCATGCTGCTCATCTGGTGTAATCCAAGTTTCCTTAAGCCCCGACATGCTGTTTGCACACTGTCACACCACACACACACACACAGTTCAGACAGTGTGCATGTGCACGTGAACGTGGCTCCAAGCTGATGATCTACAGTGAAGATTCGGGATAAAAACATGATGTAAATAACATTTTTCAAGTCAGCTTGGCATGTTGGGACTTTAGGAGACTTTGATTACACCAGACAAGCAGTATGGAGGCATTTTATGTTTTTATTCTGTTGTTTTTTGAAAACTGGTCACCATTCACCTCCATTGTTTGGGAGATTCTGCAACACTTTTTTTCTGTGAAACTCCAGTGGTTTTTTTGTGGACTAAAAAACTAAACTCGACCTTCAATCGGCATGAGGGTGAGCAGATAATTATTGAATTTTCATTTCACTATCCCTTTAAGTAAAAATACATAGGTGTTAGCAGCAAATTGTACTGCTGAAAGTAATAGTTCTCATCATGCAGAATGGCTCCATTCAAAGTGTTATATTATTGTATTGCTTTATTCTTGACTGCCTAAGCAGTATCTGAATATTGTCAAGGTGAAGCTAATTTTAACATCTATACTATTGAGTATTTTCATTTACAGCAATTCATATTATTTAAACTGGTCACATGTTTGATATATAAAACTTGATCTGAAAAGTAAGCTGAACTGTCAGACAAATATAGTGCAGTAAAGAGGAAATATTTTTCTCTGAGTGTAAAGTAGCCCAAAACTGAAAAAGTCAGGTATCTCAATTCTTAAGTACACTTCTTGAGTAAATATACTTAGTTACATTCCACCTCTGCATACAAGGAAAGTTAAACATGCTGAAAGTTTTTACATTGACTGGATCAGTATGGAGATTAAATGGCTGCTAAATCAAAGTTTACTGTTCCAGACAATTATTTTATTAAACGTTTCATTGAGTATTAAAGGTATATGCGTCTTTGTACAAACAATGAAAATGTATTATTAGAATGCAGAGTTTAGACAGCCACTGTGGGTGAAGTGCATTGAAAACACTGAGCTGTAGAGAGGCTTGCATGACGTCTATATATTTTGTATAAAATTCAACATAAATGTACTCTTGCTAAGTCCCGCCTCTTTTTTTGGCTTTGTGGTCCAATGACAGTTGAGCAGACTTGGTATCAGCTCTCTCCTTTTCCTGTAAAAGTGACCTGGGGTCACAGGTGATTTGAGCAAAACACTACCTAACTAGCAAGCTAATATTAGTAAAACACGAGCTAACTATGTAGCTAATGAGTGATGTAGATGCAGTTAGCTAGCCTTTTGCTAACATTGGTTGAATTAAGATGAGAATATACGTATGTGGCTTTTACAGGTTACCCAGCAAGATCTTTTAATCATCTTCAAAATGTGTTTTCCTTTTTTACATAGACGAGCTTTAAAAAGGGCGGGACTTAGGAGGGGTCAATTCTTCAGTTTATCTCAAACATTCACATTAAAAAAAACTCATTGAATGAAATGAAAAATGTATATTTTAAAGTTGTATAACACAGTAGAATATGCCAGACAGACAGTTTTCCAATTTTTGAATGTCTTGTGAACACTATAAGGTCGGTCATTCTTGTGTCAGTTGTTGATCAAAGAAGTTTGTCTTCCAGGCCAGAGAGCCCTTCTTGGTTAGGTTTGGGTGAAAATAGAAAGATTTCGGCCACAGAAGAAGACAGAATCCTCCCATCGGCCTGCTTAAATGGAAATGTGTGAATGTATGTGTGTGTGTATGTGAGTTCCTTTGGCCGTTCCCTGGAAGTCCGTGAGGGCACAGGGCTGTCTCACTGTCAAATCGTCAAGTTGAACAGGGGTTCTCTTCTAGACTTTCTGAGCCCTTTATGCGCATATTCCATAAATCTACATTTTGGCAGACTTTGCCTGAGGGAATTTCCCACAGTTCATAGGGTTGTGGTGTAAATGACGTCATGTTTTTGTAATAATCTGATGGAGTCTGGGACACAACTTTAAAGGGCCAACATTTTCATCAAAAATATTTTTTCAAAACAAAGATGATTATATTAACACATGTTGTCAGTAGGTAGCCTATTGTTAATTTTGAAGGCTTTTAACCCTTTTTTAATTGTTTGAAGTTGTGAATTTGTGTTTGGGACAATTTGTGTTTTCTGGCACAGAGCAAGTTTAGAAATAAAAGAAATTAAAGTAAACCAAAACATTTTTAAAAAATTACATATATTTCATGCATGTGAATCCTCAAAACTAATTTTCACCCCCCAAAAAACTGGAATCAGAGTGTTAGTTATAATCATTTTTAAAGTTTTTGGCAGGTGGTATATGTGTACACCTGTTTTTTTTTAAATTTATCCTTTATGTCACTTTGATATGACAGAAAGTGCAGTCACATTCCTCTTTATATCATCCCGGGCTCTTGCACCCTCTCACACTCGAGCACCTATCAGGTGACGTCAGAGTCCATAAGGGTTCGGGGCTTGAGGCTTTAGGGGGGACGTGGGGATTGGGCCTTTGTATGCTTTGAATGTATGTGTGAATGCATGAACAGGCCTCGATGTGTGTGTGTGTGCGTGGCGGAGCGTGTGTGTATATAGGAGTGAGTGAAAAGGTGAAAGGACCAGAGATGTGGGGTCAGTGGAGGTGGACATGACATGCAGATCGGAGACAGCGCAGTGTGGGAGGGACTCAGTAGGTACATTAAAGTAAGTGTAGTGTATTAAAACAAATCAAATAATTCAGCTGGTTTATCAGATACTTTTTTTGTCATTTTCAGTCCAGAATTTAATTTCACACCAGTCAAAGAGACAAAAATGTTCTGCTTGTAGCCATGTCTGCTTTTGTGCTTTACCACTAGATGTGTTTTTCCTTTTGCACCAGAGTCGCTGGCATGACTCTCCACATCTGTGATGATCTGTTTCCTGGACCAGTTGGCCAGGACTTGGTCCAGCCCACTGGTCACGGACCATTTGGAACTTGTGCTTATCTGCACTGGGCACGGTGCCCTCCATCCAGTCCCACAGCGGCAAACTAAAGCCCAGCAGCTCAGTGCCGAACAATGACTGGAGCAGCAATGTGCTGACTCCTGCCCCGACCTACAGGCCCAGCTGCTTTTCAGCACCGGCATGTATAAATAGGTCCGTTTACTCCGGGGTCAGGACATCGTTTTTGTGGAGCCCCCCGTGAGCACTGCACTGCTATTCTTTGGGGCCGGTCAGGTAAGCCCTCCATCTCAATCCATTCAGCCTATAGACTTGCGCAGACCATTGTCACTTTACATTTGTGTGTCTTTTGTCTCTGCCGCTGTTTCTGCTGAGCCATGTGAATGTATAGACTGAGGTCAAACATGCAAATGCATAGACATGCTGGACATGCACAGGGAGGACAAACAGCACTGTGCCTGCGTCAACACGTGGCTCCATCAAGTGTGAGCACGTAGCACCTTTAAAAAAGGTTTCATGCCCAAATAGATAACATACAAAAGGAGATGAGCTTTTTTTAAAATATAATTTAAGATGACTTCTAATGCTTAAATATCAGGTGATATATTTCAAATCTATTTCAAAAGAGGTCAGTCCTCCAACCACTCTTGATTTATAGTTAGACCCACACATTTCGGCTTGTGGCTCATCATGAAACACGTTACAAACAACACTGAAATTGTGTAAAAAGTGTTGCTGTAGTTTTGACCCCTTTAGCCCTGTTTCCCTTCTCCATGCATCTTGTAACAGTGGTGGACTCAAGCTGCAGGGGCGAAAAACATAAAAAGGGCACCAGGAGTATGAGGTGGGGCACAAGCGTGATCAAAGTTGTGATATGTTTATTGTGAAAAAATCCCACTCCCTGGTTTAGATTAAAATAGTTTTATTATGTGACTTAAAGTACAACAGCCACCCCACCTCTGTCATAAAAACACACAGGGAACTATAAGCCATTTAACCATTTACAAGCACATACAGGCCAACTAATGTTCTAACATGTAGGACAGCTGATATGGCACTGCATTGCATTTTACCCACTGGAAGGGGACGGTAGAAGGCACTTTACCATGTTTTGTCCACTGAGGGGCAACCTCGAGGGCACTTCACCCCATTTTGTCCAGTAGAATGTGAACCTAGAGGGCACATTACTGCAACTCTAGAGGACACCTTAACTCATTTTGTCCACTGAAGGGCACTCTAGAGGGCACTTTACCATGTTTTGTCAACTAGAAGGGCACTCTTGAGGGCACTTTACCACATTTAGGTCTCTAGGGTGACCTAGAGAGCCACATTTCATCCCCTGGAAGGGCACCCTAGAGGGTCTTTTTGATGTCTTTTTTCGAATATGGGTCCACTGGGGTCCACTAATGCCTTAGAAGTAGGTGAAGTTGTGCCAAAAAAACCCTACTGTGTTTCTACAATTCGCTACTAAACATTAGCTCAAAAACACATGTTCTAGTTGGTATGTGGGAGGTGACAAGCTGTGTTTGTACTGTGTAATATTTTCCTTAATTAGCCTTTGAATGTGAACATAAATCTGAATCTCTCTGCTCTCTCTACTGCAGGTAAATCAACATTGAGACACACAGTAGCATGGCTCTGAATAATCCCAACCCACTTGGACCATGGAAGGTGCGTGTGTTGTCTTTCCACGGATGATTAAGAAAAGCAGATTACATTATTTTTAAATTTCATGCCTGGCCTGATGATGTCAATGATGTGTGTGTCTGTACACACATCAGGGTGTGCGTGCGGCATGTGCATACTACATGTATGCATTTGTGTCCTCTCCAGATCACAGTTTATGACCAGGAGAACTTCCAGGGGAAGCGTCTGGAGTTTACCTCATTCTGCCAGAACATCATGGAGTGTGGCGTCGACAACATCCGCTCCCTGAAGGTGGAGTGTGGCGCGTAAGTAAAACAAAGCGCTCTGCAGTAAACAGATCTACCTCCTCAGTACATTTTATATTCACAAGAATGATAAACAGTTATTAGTTGAAAACAATAGAATACCATATACACACTGTAAGCCAAAATGTTTGGCAAAAGCAAAATATCAAGATAATCAAAGAATTTCAAGTGCATCGAAAAGCAAACATACAAGACCAAACAAGTAATTAACAATTGCCATACAAAATATGGAGGTCATACTCTGAGCAGAGCATGAAAATGAGTTTGATATAGAAAAGTATTAATGCCAGTGATACCACTGCATAATAAAGGTGTAAAACATAATTATAGAGGTGTGATTTTGAACATGCACAACTGATCCCATTGTAAGGAAGCTGGAAAGATGAAATGGAACGAATATTTACAGGCAGATTATTTTTTATCAGAGAGAGATTATAAACATAAATGCTTTCTTCACTATTGATTTAGTGACTGCAGGAACAGAGACAGAGACCCGAGTAGCTCAGTAGTAGAGTGTCTCAACTGATTAAAACATAAAAATCAAGGGGAGGTTATTGATAAAGATGGAAAAAAAAGAAGTGGACCAAGAGTTGAGCCCGGAGGCACTCCTCACTGTTTCACTAATGCATCCAGTTTGCTATGATCAGCGGAGATGTGCGCTCCAGCGTGCATTCGCCATTATCTTCTTGCTTGTTTGAACTCACCGCTCTGTAGAAGAAAGCATTTGTGCGCAGGCATGCACATGTGTTATTCTGTGGTGTTTCATTACAAAGTTACACTGCCATTACAAAACTACTGGCCTGGCTTGCAAACTAGAGTGTTTTAAGTCGTTTTTGCAGATTTGTGCACATGGGGATTGTTTTCACAACATTGTTGTCTGGAGGTTGAACTTTTTTAAAATGCAAAGAAAAAACATTTGCCTTTTTAGCAAGATCATTGTCATGTAAATTGCCTAAGAGAAGGTAGTAATTGACCAGAAAAGCCTTAGTCAAGCTGAGTAAAGATGTTGAATTGGTACTTCTACTTTTTTTCCCCACATGTATCTCTACTTCTACTCAAGTAAAGAATGTGTGTACTTTTGCACCTCGTCGTTAAGCAGGTCTAATATCTGATGATCAGTCTGCTCCTAACGGTCCTGACTGTTGTGTACACGTGTCTGTATGTCTGTCTGCTTGCTGACGACAGCTGGGCAGGATATGAGCACTCCAGCTTCTGCGGACAGCAGTTTGTGTTGGAGAGGGGAGAGTATCCTCACTGGGAGTCGTGGAGCGGCAGCAACGCCTACCACATTGAGAGGATGATGTCCTTCCGGCCCATCTGCTCTGCTGTGAGCTTCTGTTTGCCTCCTCAGACTTAAAAAGCACTCAATTTGACTCATCAGACTGACTCAGTTGAGATCAAAACCCTGGTGTATCGTGTGTTGAGCCTACAGATTAACCTATAGCATCTGCTGTTTGCAGCTAAAAATTGATTATAGAGTAGTGTGATCTTATGCACTACAAGAATTTGGACATCATACACAAATTGTATAAATATGGCAGAAATTCTACAATTTTTCTTTGACAGGAAGGCTATCTTTAACCTCCCTGAACTTGGCCACTTGTTTGATTTATGACTGTTTACATTAAAAAGGACAAACAAATACATAACAAATTAGCGTTACCTTGTGAAAAATGGCATAACAAGTGTTTAGTATCTGCTGAACAATCATTTAATTCTCACTTGGTAATATGGCTGTCCTTGCGTCATGTGCACACAGAACCACAAGGAGTCCAAGATGTTGCTGTTTGAGAAGGAGAACTTCATGGGACGCCAGTGGGAGGTAAACGATGACTACCCCTCTCTGCAGGCCATGGGCTGGGGCAACAACGAGATTGGATCTATGCAAGTTCAGAGTGGCTCGTAAGTCTTCAAATTTCCAATTTTTTTTCATGTCAAGGACCCCCACAATAGACCCCAAATTTGAAAAAAAAAAATGTCTCAAGGAATCCTCTCTGAGTCATTTGTTTATACTTAGGTTGGAATATAATTAAGTTTTCAAAGTCAATCAGTTATCAAGTTAAAATATTCTAATCCCCTTTTTGCTGGGCAGCCTCTACAACCCACTCAATGACCCATGTTGGTCCCCAGACCCCAGTTTGAAAACCACTGCATTAGCCAACAAGCTACATTCAAACCCCAGCTCCAGCATGACATAATAGAAAATAAATAAACCAGGACAGTGTTCTTGTTTAAATATCCATGAACATGAAGTTGTATTGCATTAAGAGTATTTGCACACTTTGGTTTGCTGTTACAAGAGCAAAAGCTGTTTCATATATCAGATGCAATATGCAATATGTTTCATATTGCATATTGTATCCTAATTGCACCTGAGTATCAGGTGCAATTAGGTATTAGTTTGGTTTATTTTTTTTTAGATAATCAGATTCTAGTTTATTAGGTTACTTATCAGTTTTTGTATGTATCCATTCTACAGTGTAACGTCTAAGAAAAAATTTGTTAAATTTTAAGCAGGGCATAGGGACTGAATTTCACCTTCACTGTGGTTTGCGGTGTTTTCATTACTGTGAGAACAAGCAACCATGATTTATCTGAAAGCGAGTATTCGTCATGTACTGTATGCTCTCTTCAAACTGTTAAAAAAAGAAGGGCCTCAGAAGAGTTTTAACCCTCGCACAATGCATGCTGGGAAGTCTGCTAATATGCTGATCATGTTTCTTTAGAAAGTTAATTTGATTAGTTAAATTCCTGTTGTAATCAACTCCAGCAAATCTAGTATGTTGTCTGGTCAAAACGCACCAATTTAAAGCTACTATGAGGAGTTTTTAACTGGTTATGAAACAGTCTCAGTTTAATTTTGTCGCTTCTATATGACCTAAATAAACAAAGGAAACCATCTGCAAGAAGATTGGCTATTTCTAAATAGTTTTTTTTTTCTTTCAACGGCTGCCACCACGTCAGATTCTCACTGAAATCAGATGAAACGAGTCTGTTTTTCCAGGCAAAGCTACAGTGAGTAGCATGTTAGTCTGATTTTTAAAAAAAGCATGAGTAAATTTTTATTATATTTTGTGGTTATTACGATGGAAACACCACCGCTTTTGTCCACAGGGGCCTCCAATATCAACACAGTATGAAAGCTCCTTGTAGTAGCTTTAAAAGTATTTTGAATCCGTATTTAACTGCTGCTTTCGCCTCTTCTTTCTTTGAATTGTGCTTGTTTTTAAACTAAATGCATTTCATATCATGTAGGATTCATTTCACTGACTAACAAACCACATGTTTATCATTAATCACTGCTCTCCTCTCCCTCCCTCTCTCCTCCTCCAGCTGGGTGTGCTACCAGTTTCCAGGTTACCGTGGTTACCAGTACATCTTGGAGTGTGATCGTCACGGTGGCGAGTACAAACATTACAGAGAGTGGGGCTCCCATGCTCAGTCCTCCCAGGTGCAGTCTCTGCGCCGAATCCAGCAATGAGACCTGCAGCCTCCTCTCCCAACCTCTCACTCTTTACCTCCTCCAGCTCCACCACCTCCTCCTCCTCCTACTCCTCCTCCTCCTCCTCCACCCTTCACCCAGTCATTCCAAGCTTTAGCCAGCTCCGTCAGACCTTAGCTGACACTTCCTGGTGCTTCACAATCAAGAAGTTTACCGCACTTTTGTTTTGTTCTGTTGCCAAATGAAAATAAAGAGAAATGAAAAGAAAAAGAGAAAGGAAATGAAAAAAAAAGAAAAAAAGAGCCAGTGCAGAGAAGCCCCTGACTGACGCCCCACCGAGGAGAGAAGAGGAGGAAGTTAAAGGGCGGTGATGTCAATCAGAGTCAGTGCTCCTCATATTTGTGGGTAAATATGGTGCTACAAGATATCAATAAAGAAGGAATGGGCAACCTAAAATAAAA
>JAJHUR010111205.1:2562-15818 GCA_027495735.1 Lutjanus campechanus | reverse complement strand
AAAAAAAAAGGTCTTAACACAAATTTAGATCACGTATGTTGAGTTAACCTCGGAAACTTGGACTCTATTTGTCCTTGATATGTGTGTTGGTGTGTTTGTGTCTTCAGCTTTGAAAATAATGAACCTGAAAAACAAGCAAGCACACAAAAAAGCGCAAGCTGTCGCACATCAAACCCCCGAAGCGTGCGCTGATGTGTGTGCGTGGCCATACCTAGCGATGAAGATGCACAGCAGATAAATGTGGTCAGCCCCTGCCAGCAGCATACCCGCACTAAGTCCCAGTTTGAGCATAAATAGCCAGCGGATAACCTGGTAAACCCCGTAACGCTGGCACAGTGTCAGGAAATACAGGTTGTTCAGGTGGGGGGCAATGTAAGAGATGCCTGCGTGGGAGCAAAAGCAGAAATAAAGAGTAATTGTAAACAAAAGAGACATCTGTTCAATTTATCCTCAATTAAATCATCTGTCCCTAATGATTCAGGAGATATATTTGACTGCTTTTCAGACATATTCTTGCCATCTATATCTAGGATGATGATTTCTGGGCAAGAGTGGATTAAATCACCTCGCTGCATCGAGATAATCATCCAATTATTGGCAACTAAAATGTGCTTTTAACACAAAAAAGCTTGCATGCAATTAGCCTGCATTCTGCCGGTAACTGTACACCTTCAGTCTGTCTAACTGGTAAAATCACATTCCTCTTACAGTTACTTTCATCATGACTTCCTTGAGCTACTAACCTGGGTTTTTGAAAATTACTGCAATTACGGATTAAGAGGGCTTGAATTTGTGAGTTATTTCCTGTCTCTTACCGAGCAAGATTGAACCCGTAGAGGCGGAAATATTGTCCGACAGGAGATGTTCCAGGAACAGAGGGAAGAAGTTGCTGTTGAAATGGCAGTGAAACACCTGCAGGTGGAGCAGAGACAAAAAATATGTTGTAACCTAGTAGAGTAGACCCAAAACTAAGGACATACAGTATGATGAAATGCAAGAGAATTCCAGTTTGCTACTATAGCTCAGAATTTGCTTAAATAGTGATTTGTTTTTCAATTAATTAATATGCCGGGGCTTGTTTTGTTTGTTTTGATTTTACTATTGTTGTGCCACAGGGACTTTTCTTGAGGACTCCTTCAAGGACTGGTGCTGTGCTGACAGACTTTTGAATCATTTATGTCACAAACACTGCAGGGACGATGCTGAGCTTTTGTTTAGTCTGTGCTTCTTTTGGTTCTTCAACATGAGACCGAACAAAACATTAACTTAAACTTTGTCCCCTGATGTTTTTACACTTTTAATTTTGAAAAGGGCTTCCCACTTTATTTATTCTAACACTCATGGTGCTTCCCAACATGATTAACATCTTACCTGAACAAGGTTCATCGACACAAACCACATGAAGTTCCTGTGTCTGGAGAGCTGCCTGAGGTACTGTCCAATGGTGACAGGTTTTTCTGGATGGGTGAGCGGAGCATGGCCAACACTCAGCCTGGAAGCAGGGCAAAAGAAAACAAGAGTGAGATGAAGAGGAAAAACAACACAGTCAATAAACATTGCAACCAAACATATTAAGAATTTCTAAAATCCTTACTCTTTGAGCATCTGCGCCTCATTCTGTCTTAGAAGGACTTCCTTTTGGAAACGATGCTGCAGCATCCGAGACACTAAGAAAAAGCCCAAAATGGAAAAAGCTGCCAGAGTCACACAGAAAAGACGGAAGGAGTAGAAATCCTCCTTGTCCCAGAAGGAGTACGACAGAAACACAGAGATTGAGCCCAGCGCGCTGAACACGGAGCAGTGGAAGTTGAGGCGTGTGCGGTCGGCGGCGGACACGGCGAGGTCGGCCAGCAGGGCGCTGTGGTGGAGGTCCACCATGGTGAGGAAACCGTCGTAGAGACACAGGCACAGCAAGAACTGCAGTCCTGGCCTGGCCCACGCCACCCAGAAGGCGAGGAAGGACAGAGCGAAGAGGGGGCCATTTGTGGAGAGGGCCTTCAGGCGCTTCAGCACCACCTCTGGAGTTATGATCTGAGAGCCGGACCTGGGTGGAAAAACAAACGAAAATTAAGTTTTAGGATAATTAAGCAATGTCTCTGGTGTAACAAGACGCTTTGACAACGGTCAAACACAGACAAGGCCAACAGAACTACTGAAATGCTCTCAAGCTATTTGAGTGTTTTGTTGGTGCATGGCTGATGTTATACTCTATAATCACCTCTATGTACCTGTGGAATGAGCAAACACAATCAACACAGTAAAGTAGACAAACAATCATCACGAAAAGGAAAAACAAATGGTGAAATGGTGCATGTCCCTGCTGTAACAAAACCCAGAATAATTAAATCAAGTTTGTTACGTCACCACCACAGTTTGCTTAAGGATAACAAAATTCAAACACAGGTGACAGCCTCATGTTTGCCCTGATGACGTGTTTACTTTGCCTCATGAGCATTAGTGCAGCTGAGAACAGATCATTTGCATGCGCATGGGTGTATAAATATCTTTGCTCTGAGAAGTTGTTGGGCAGTGAATGCGAGAACCACAGCGCTAGAAATCTGCAGCTTGACTGGAAAGCCAGAGGAGATTGAAGGGCAAAGAGATGTCGGAATAAGGAAGATGATTTTCTAAATTTCAGGATCATTTTACATGAAGATACAATCCGTGTATAAACACAAATATATACTGGGGAAATGTCACTGAGTTTCAAAAAGTGCTTTTTTGCCCTTGTGTTTCACTGCAGGAAGGCCTTCATCATCGGGACTAAACCCAAAATATTCCCTAACAAGGCCAAAGGTGGTTTTCTTTTATACAAGTCCTATTATTCCAACCACATGCAGTTGCAGTGTTTCTCAGCTCAGCTGCCTGTTCCACCAACAGAGACCTGAGCGTGTTATTTTTGACAGCATTAAAAATCATAACTTCGGGATTTGTAATTTGATTTGACAATCAGTCTCTCTCAGTATCTGTCTCAGTTGCTACCTGCATGTCTTTGTCACTTGTGAAGCAACAGTCTTTCTTGGGAGAAAGAGATTGTTTCTTTAACTGACTCGTTTAAAAGAGTAGTTTTCATTGCTTGTATATCTGACATGTATTGAGACAGGATGAAGAAAAGGTTATTGTGTTGTAACTGACAGATTTTCATCATTTATCTTCAATATGACAAAAGCTACATTTTGAAAAATCATGGTCTTAGCCATTGCTGTGGGAAAGTATTACATAACAGGAATTTGCAAAGACAATTACCAGCAAATAATCGCTTCTTAATCTCGTTGGCATGTTGTCTGTTGTAGTTACGAGCCTAATTTAGGAAATTGTGTGTTTTTGCAAGTGTTTTAAATGTTTACTTTAGTGGAAAATTTATTTACCAGAGTGTTTTCTCTGAGAAAAAAAAGCCTTACCAGGGACAAGGACTGCAAATTAGCTACAGATATAAGCCCTATATACATTGCATTGGCTGCGTTTTTATTTAAATGCAAGACTGCATATGTTTATCATCCCTTTCAAATAAATGAATCCAATTAAAATTCAAAAAGGAAGAAGAAGACAGGATGGGCACACTTACTGAGGAGAGCTGAGGAAGGAGCGGTCACTCAGCCAGCCGAAGAGAGGATCATTCAGGCTGTTCCATATAAGAAACACCGCCTGTGGAGCAGCAGACAAGAAAGACAATAATGAATTATAAAAATCAACAAATATAGGATGAAGATGGCTTATTGATGGGCTACAACGTGATATCAAGCATCTAGAAACTAGAAGAACTCGCATCTAAATTACTGTAATACTTGTGTAGAGGATGACTTAAATAGCTACTTGAATATGGCAATTTTATTATTTTTTTTATTTTATTTAAGTACAACTAAGCAATAGACTAGCTACTTAATTGTTTGCTGTCAGTCACTGTTCGTGAATCATACACAATTTCCAGAACAATACTGTCAAATTACTCCATAAACAGTTCGAGAAATACTTGAGAACACCAGGTGATAACATGCATTTCAATACCATGAACTTCAATTAGACATTAAGAGCCAACCACCTTCGTTTTGTCTTCTGGTTACCATGATGCTTACTTTTTCTATAGTGCTCAGCCTCCCACCACAAATAGTTTTAAATATAGATAACAATCACATGGTGGCCACCTACCAAACTGGTTTGCACACAGCAACACTGGACTGGCAAATCAGTGCGACATTTGAAGCCTTGACTACAAGTCAAAATAGAGATCACGTGTTATCTGACACAGTTACAGACCCAGGCCTCTCGTCACTCACCTCTCCCACCCAGAAGGAGATTTTATCGATCTTGTAGATGGACACAAATGTCTCCACGTAGTAGAGCAGGAACACATTGTGCAGGATGGAGGTAAACAAGGCCAAAGAGCCGTAGAGCACTGCAGTGGAGAAGACGCCTTGCCAGCAGCCCCAGACGCTCCTGCCCATTCTTCTTTCTCAATCACTCTGCTCCGTCTCTTCTCGGTGCCAAGCTGCAATCATCTCACGGCCTGGCCGACCCAGGGTCACCACCTCATCATTTCCTGCGAAAAAAAAGTGGGTAAATCCATTTAGACATGATGGGAACAAGTTATTTTTAGTTCAGCAGACAAAAGGGAGAAAAAAACTGCCTCCCTGGGGCATAACTGAGCTACAACTACATCTGAACTGATACTTTAAATATTTCTGAGTATTACTGGAAGTTGTTGCAACACCTCAGAGTTAAATGTCAGCATGAGCAACTCAAAACACTATTAAAGGGATAGGTGGGGTTGCTGATGGTCAGTGTAGAAGGCGGTCGGCACACCCCAGTTTGGAGAGCCAGTGGGAGTACTATTGTAGGAAACTAAGTGATGTACTGCTGTGGATAGAGCCTTTTTTAGATAAATGTCTAAAAGGCATTTTGCTGCTGACGCTGTCCATAGCAGCACACTGCATAGCGTCTGTGCTGGGGTGTGTCAAGCACCTTCTACTGTAGGTAATACACCGCCTATGGATAAGTACACCATATGTCCCCACTTCAAACAACCCAAACTATCTCTTCAACATGTCTCTGCCTCAGCACAGAATTTGAGCAGACCAAACGGGAGCTATTTCCATAGCAATGGTACAGTAAGTGCTTATTAAAGTTAGCTAGGCTGTGGGCCACAGTTCCTTTCTCCTCTGGCCACCGCCCAGCTGTGGGGTGTGTGTGTGTGTGTAAAACTGTAATTTTCCTCAGTTATTTTTATGGCTTCTCCTCTTACACACCAACACACTGTCCCGGTGTCCCCATAAAAAGCTGGGACTTGTCTTCTTCACAGTGAATCGACAAAAAGGAAAGTCATATGATACTAAGCCACTCTCTTTAGGCCAAGTTCTTTCATTTTGCTTTACTGTCCTCAGGTGTCATATTCAATACTGCATTCAGATAGTGTTTTTGTGTTGTGTTACATAATTTATACCTACTTTAAATGCTAAGGGCACAATATCATGTTTTTAAAAGACAAAGAAAGCGCATATAATGTTCTCTCCGTGTCACATCTCCTTGCGAATTACTGCCTTTTGTTTAACAAACTAAGTTCCCACCATGAATGCAAATCCAGCAAGTCGCCAGCATTGTTTCACTTCCCTTTTGAAGCCCATGCTGCAGTCTCACACGTAGCACTCTTGGGAGAAGAATTCACTTAAAAACACCAACAGGCATCATATTCACACCTGACTCCCACAAGCTCAGACTTGCCCTGAATATAAACACCCTCTCAGGTCTTCAGCAAGGGGGGAAAAAGTGACAGAATAACTCACAATAACAGTGTCTCAAGGCGATGTGATACTTTTTGTCAACCACAATGTAGTGTGAGCAAGGCTGCGAAAACCACAGCTTCATATCAGGATCTGAGTGAGATAACCGACTTGGCCGCAGCAGCCTCCTCGGAGAGCAACGAAAAGCTTTCCAACCCTGTTCCTATCAGATCCAAGCAGTGAGGCGGGATGGCTCTCAGCTGGCTGCGCCATATCACATCTCTTTAACGCATATCTCACTAAATCAGAAGTGGTCCACTTGGTAACAAGCAGCAGAGCGGGACTTGGATCTACAAATATCCAATTCATGTCCACTCAGCCACGGCAGATTCAGAGCAGTTTCCACCTGAGAAAAAGGCTTTTTGGCAGGGAATCTGACATGAACCTGTTGTATTCACTCTGATAGCCGAAAGATACGGCCCCCCAACATGGTGGTTGAGCTGGTGACAGCTGATCTCATGAAAGATGAGCAGAAAATGACAAAAGGGGGCATCCATCATCCCGTTTATCACTCATTGCACACAGATTATAAATGTGGTTGATAATATCGAAGCTAGATGTAACAGTCTTTGTCAAAAATGTGTGTAAAACATGTAACGTTTATGGGACAGCTCACCCCACAATCAAAACTACATGTTTTCCCTCCGCCCTGTAGGGTTTTTATCCATCTAGATAGTTTGCGTGTGAGCTGCCAAGTTTTGGATTTATCTGCTGTAGAGCTGCCTGCCTTCTCAGGAATATAATTGAATTAGATGGCATTCGGCTTGATATATATAGACAAATATTTATTCTGTTAATAAATATAAATAATATAGTAGTTTGTCAGTTATTTGTCAAATTTTACTTGCCATTAGTAAATAGAAGTCAATGTTTACAGAGTGATAACGTGTTATAGAGGATATTTTGCACCAATCTGAATACATGCTGTGTACATATGTCTGAAAACTCCTGATCTAGATGGATAAATAGCTAGAGCTGCCATGATTAATTAGGGCTAGGCAATATATCGATATTACATTGTATTGTGATCTGAGACTAGGTATCGTGATAGAATTTGCATATCGTTATAGGACATAAATGTTGTATTTTCCTGGTTTTAAAGGCTGCAGTAAAGTGATGTAACTTTCTGAACTTTGCACTTAGTCATTACATCACAGTACTAATAATTATTTACATATATAAATACAAATATAAATCTCATTGTGTTAATATTTCATGAAAGTCATCCCTCCGATATTGTTGCAATATTAAGGTATTTGGTTAAAAATATTGTGAGATTTATTCATTTTATCACCTCAGCCGCTTCCACCCCTCGGAGTTCACAACATGTCATCAGTCACAACCTACATAATCAATAATTATCTATATTGACTGATATGAAACTTCATTGTTATCAAAGTATTTTCAGCTATATCGCCCAGGCCTATGATTAATCATGTAATTGATCACAAAGTTAATCAGCAACTATTTTGATGATCGATTAATTGGTTTGTGTATTTTTAAGAAAACAGTCAAAAGTTTTTAAGTCTAGCTGCTTAAATGTGAATATTTTCTCATTTCTTTACTTCTCCGTGACAGTAAACTGAATATCTGTTGATTGTAGACAAAACAAGACATTTGAGGACATCACCTTGGGCTATAGGAAATAATAATTTTTCACAATTCTCTGACATTTTACAGACCAAACAGCTAATTGAATAATTGAGAAAATAATCGTCAGATTAATCGACCATGGAAATAGTAATGTTAGGTGTAGCCCTAAATAGCATTACAAGTAAGAAGAAAAATGTATCTTTGATTTTGGGGTGAAGTGTCCCTTTAAATAGTCGTGTTTCCATATGATGAAAAAACGCTTAAAAGGGGGAAATCTCCAACTTGTAATACTAAACACACCACACACACAGTAAGGAACAGGTGGCTTTGCTTGTCTTGAATAACGAGATATCAGCAAACAAATGATTGATTATTTAGTCACCAACGTTATTTGATAATGCACGTTATGGTTACTACCAGCTAGCTAGTTAGCTCGATAATTAATACACTTGGACTAATGTTACTTTCGTTTTCGGCCATAAAAGCAACAGCTAATACCCCACATGTTGTGTAACAGTAGATTTCCTGTGTGTGACCACAGCAGCTGGACAGATCGATAAAACTACCCGCTGTGGCAATCTGTGATTCAGCTGCCAACTAACCGCTACAGCTAATAGTTAGCACTAGCTAGCCTTGGTTAAATGTTAGCATTAGCTAGCTGGTTAACGATAAACGGTAACAGGCTGCTATCTGGTGATAAACAAACCAGCTTTACGTAAAACCACAACAAACCCGAAAGAGGTGTTACATACCGAGAGAAGAGACGTTAACCAGTCCGAATAAATGGTGTTTGTGTCGGGGTGAAGCTAACTTGTTGGCTCCGGCGGCGGCAGCAGCTGTGTGTCTCGATGAGTGGACGGAGACCAGCCCGGTGGAGGCAGACAGACAGACCACGTCATGACAACTACAGGCGGGACTCACATCCGTGACGAGACGACTCCGCTGCGGGGCATTTGTGAAAAGGGTTTCCCAGCAGTGTAGATAAATAGATAAGAGTTACAGCGACACCCAGTGCTGATGTACTAGTTACATTTATCTCACAACTACTTTCCAGAGTTATCTAAAAAACTTAAAGCACATAAAAACACATTACATTTCATTAATATGTGGTTCAGTCTTTTTGGCTTGTGACCCCTTACAAAACAAGAAAAAGAACAGTGCCAAATAATAGCCCCTTGTCATATTTAAATGTCTATAAATTGTTAGCAGTTTAAAGAAAAATACATTTCCCAACTGGTGGTTTTATTCTAAAGGGACACTTCATCCCAAAATCAATAGAATACAATACATAAAATGTATATTTTCCTCTTGGCCTGTAGTGCAATTTATCCATCTAAATGTTTTAGGTTTGAATTGCAGAGTTTCGGAGATATCAGCAAAAAATATCCAATATAATTAATTAGATGCATTAGATTAATTAATTCTCTGTCATAAAGCATTTCTATTCTATTGCATATAAACATATACCTCCGCATCGCAATGTACATTATGTACATATCCTTAATTTGCTTATTTCTATTCTGTACTTCTACTTCTAAACTATTACAGTTTATATGTGTAATAACAACTGTATAATATCAGTATATTATTATTTTTGCCATTTTGTTTCTGTGTTTATTTGATAATTTACTGTACATATTTTTTAAACATCTCGTTATATTTTTATATTTTTCTTTTCTAATGCAATATACTATACTCACTATGCAATATATTTTTTTCTATTCTTATAAGGAGCACCTGTAATATGAACGAATTCCCTGATTCTGACTCTGATTCTGAATTAGATGATGCAAGGCTAAACATTTCAAAATTAAAAACCTATGTGTCTCTCCGAATACTCAAGATAATCTGCAGACCTTCTTATGAACTCACCCTCTTATGAACAGTTCTGGTAGATTTTTAAAGAAACAACAAGGTCTTGAGCAACTGGGTCATGATTTCCAAAACAATCAAGATGGATAAATATCTCTACAGTCAAGAGAATAAATACATATTTTTGATTTTGGGGGGCGAACTTCCCCTTTAAATCATTTAGAAAAAAAAATCCAAAAATGAATCAGTGATGAATGATGAATGTAGCAGAACATATAAAAAATAAAATAATAAATAAAACATTTACTCACAAAGAAATCACTGTCATGTTCACAGGAAGGCTACGAGTTGTGATGGAGAAACCATTTTAAAGGGTCAGAAACGTCCTGGTTTGCTTGGATGCGTCTCTACCAGGCCCCACTGGTGGAGCAGAGAGCCACTGTAGTCGGTGGATGACCAGAGGAAAAACCATAGACTGTATATACAGTCTATGGGAAAAACGCAGAGTTAAATGAATATACACTGCACGGCCAAAAAACACAGTCACCACCTGTATTTAACTCAGCAGACAGGTAAGAGCCTTCCATTGGGTAATTACTGCAGTGATTAATATGTTTCAGCTGGCAACAAGTTATTTAACCCGAACTGATGCAGCGAGGAGCTTTGATTTCTTAAGCAACCATGTCAGAAGACAGATCCTGTGGTCGTGGAAAAGATGTTACTCTGTTTCAGAAGGGTGAAATTATTGGCCTGCATCAAGCAAAGAAAACAACTAAGGAGACTGATGAAACTACTAAAACTGGGTTAAGAACTGTCCAATGCATAATTAAAACCTGGAAGGATAGTGGTGAACCATCACGAGGTAGGAAAAAAAAAATCTTCACTTAAACGTTTGGTGAAATCAAATCATAAAAACTCAACAGTAGAACTCACGGCTGTGTTTAATAGTGAAAGTAAGAGCATTTCCATGCACACAATGTGAAGAGAACTCAAGGGACTGAACAGCTGTGCAGCCTTAAGAAAACCACTTATCGGTGAGGCCCATCGGAAAAAAGGCTTCAGTTTTTTAGGGAGCATGAAGATTGGACTCTGGAACAGTGAAAAAAAGGTCATGTGGTCTGATGAGTCCAAATTTACCCTGTTCCAGAGTGATGGGGGCATCAGGGTAAGAAAAGAGGTGGATGAAGTGATGCTCCCATCATGCTTAGTGCCTGTTATGATCAGTGTTATGATCTGGGGTTGCTTCAGTTGCTCAGGTCGAGGTTCAGCAACGTTATGTGCACAAAAAAACGAGGTCAGCTCACTACCTGAATATACTGAATGAGCAGGTTGTTACATCAATTGATTATTTTCTTCCCTGATGGCACGGGCATATTCCAAGACGACAATGTCAGGATTCATCGGGCTCAAACTGTGCATGAGACGTCACTTTCACACGTGGATTGGCCACCACAGAGTCCAGACCTGAACCCCACTGAGAATCTTTGGTTAAAAATTAATGCAGCTCTGGACAGAAATAAATGCTGTGACATTGCATAAGCTTATCAAAATGATGCCGTGGCAAATGTGTGCCTCAATCAAAGCTAAAGGCGGTCCAATGAAATATTAGAGTGTGTGACTTCTTTCCGGCCAGGCATTTTTGTAGGAAAAATAAACAACCAAGAGATTGCTGATGTTATCCTGCTAATCTTTATTTCACAAATTTGTATCCCGTCTTATCAGTTGCTGCCCTATCTTTGCTAATGATTAATGAAAAACAAATTGTGGGGTGTGAATGAACTTTTTTGGCTTCTGAAGTGGGGCGTGCCAGAAAAAGTTTGTGAACCGCTGCTCTTGTTTGATGCTTTTGATAAGGAAATTAACTGTTTGTGGATGGAGGAGGATCTTTGTGTCAAAGTATTCATACTTACTGTACCTTTCTCATCCATCTTCTCAGACCCCGTCATTGTGAAACTGTTGTGTAGACAAAAAAACAAAACAAAAAAACACTGAAGACAAAACTGGTCCCTTTCTGGTCAAAGCTGGTCTTTTTGCATAGATATGATATGGAAAACACAGCGTAAGTGGATGTGAAGGACAGTTTTCTTAAGTTCATTCATCACCTATATACATGGAAAGATATCATCTGATTATTGTCTACTGATATGAGTTACTTTGTCTTTAAAATACACATGCAGTATACTTAAAGATAAGTGCTATAGTCAATTTGTGTATTTAAGCATCTATAATCTACATTTCCTTTTAAAAGTGTGCCTGAACTAGATTAAACAATACACCCCTGAAACTAATTTAAATTTTAATAGTGGTCCAGTGAGTTACAATTCAAGACATTAAAAAATATCTTTGTTTTTGCTTCCATCTCTAACATATAACAGACACAGTATTAATGTCAAGTTTCAGAGTTTTGCACCATCTGAATATATTCTTCTCATCCATGTGTCTCCCCATACTGACTGTGGGAAAGTGGGAACAACACTTATGCTGTTTTATGTGATCTGCTTATAATGTAATATTCACTAAGCTTCTCCTGACACTGTTTTGTCCGACCTCCCACTTTGAAAATCTCTGAGTTAGTACATTAAATTCACGGAGCTAACTTTAACATCAGGGTGATCCTCGTGATTCCACTTAGAATGCATTTGTGATGCATTTTAGGCACTTGTGATGTCTGAGTTAACAAAATCCAAAGGATATTTGGAACATTTGGGACGGAAGATTCAAACCAGCAAAGTATTACTGTGTTAAACTTTAAAGAAAAGGAAAAAAATAAAAGTGTTGGTGAGAACAAACACAGGTAGAACTTGTGTTTTTATCTTATTTGTGAAAGTCTGTGAAATATAGATGCGGGTATATTGAATTTAAATAATGCATACTGGTATTTGGCACATGTAATTTAGACCACTGTCCTAAAAATGCGTATAAATAAGTGGATTCCCATGTAAAAAGAAAAAAAAAGATGCAAGAGAATTCCTGTGTTTCCATATTTTCTCCGGCAGGGGGCAGTCACGAGGCACAGATTGTTCATATTTACAGACAGTATGACTTTAAGCCTATTAATCAGTTTTTATTACAGTTTTCGGGGACTCTTAAAAATGTAGAATAAAAAAAATCTTTAATAAATAATATCTATAAAAAGAGGTAACAGTAAAAACGCTCTAACCTGTTTCTATTAGACCTCTGGAGCTTTCTAAAGCCTACTCAGCACTGAAATATTATGATATTAAAGCAGTTATTTCCACCCACCCTGTCCTATTTTAAAATCTATTTAACCTTTATTTAATCTGGAAAATGTAATTGACTGTCCAGGCTTGCAGACATTATAAACAAACAACTATATAATTTATAATAATCTAATATTAAACAATTTTTAAAGTATTTTTTTGAGTATAAAATGTGTAAAAACTGCTCCAAACATAACATTTATGTATCAAAACTGCATGGTCATAAAATCAGGCAGGTCAGCTTATATATGTTGTGAATCCAGTGTGTGTGCGTGTGTGTGTGTGACACAGGGGGGTGGGGGAGGCTTGCGTGTGTGTGTGTGTGTGTGTGTGTGTGTGTGTGTGTGTGTGTGTGTGTGTGTAACTGCAGCAGCAGCAGCAGAGCAGCTCGGTGGTGTTTCGCGGCGGAAGGGACATTCAGACATTCAGAGGATTTTTTGTTGTTGTGGACTCCAGGAAACAAGCAGGTGAGTCACTCTTATTATTTTACCCTTCATCATGAGGCGTTAATGCGTTTCCTCCACTTTTCCGCCGCACACACTCCCTGTACATGTGTCTTTGCCCAGGTGGAGGTGATTAAAGAGTGTGTGTGTGTGTGCTCGGTGCTGTTCTCTGCGCTCTCACTGCTGCAGTCAGGTCGGACAGGTGCACATGGGTGGATGTTTATAGCGCGTTCATTACAGCGCACGGAGCCATAACAGACGTTACAGACAGTTTTTTACTTATATTCATATTGGTTGAAGTTAAAGTGAAGCGATTGATTACAGTTAAGGTTTGCACGGAAGTGTTTTGTATCATTAGGACGTTCCTGAAGACAGACGAGCTGACTGCATAAGCGAAAGGTGAGAAAATCATA
>JAJHUR010111200.1:0-21843 GCA_027495735.1 Lutjanus campechanus | reverse complement strand
AATCTTCAAAATGGTCATTTAAAAAAATATTAGTTAATAGTAAGCTTATTCATTTATGTAGCATCATTCACCAACAAGGCAATTCTGCAATGCTAAGACAAGATGTATAAGAAACACAAGGCAATATAAAAATACAGAATTATCTACAAATTACTTGATTAAAATAGAGGATAAATATACGCTAAAATTAAATAAAACAAATTAATAAGGAGGATTAAAATTACTGCAGTTTTGGTGCAGTGAGAAATGCAAGGTTTGAATTAAAAGAGCTGCAAGTTTTCTGGGAGTTTGTTGCAGATATGCAGTCCATAAAAATTGCTCTCTGCTGCTTCTTTAGTTTAGTTTCGTCCCTTGGGACAGTATGCAGAGCAGATGATCTAAGACGACTGGATGGTTCAGAACATAGAAGCAGATCAGAAATTAAATTTTGTCCTCAAACCATTCAGTGATTTATGAACTAATGGTGGCATTTTAAAGTGAATTCTTTAACACACAGGAAGCCAATGCAAAGATCTGAGACCTAGAATGATGTGATCCATTTTCTTGGTTGGGTCTGTTAAATAAAAAACATGAACAAGTTTTTTAGGCATTGCTGAGTCAGAAGTCATTTAATTCTTGATACATTTTTAAGTGTAACATACCCTGATTTTATAATTGCCTTAGTATGGACGTTAAAATTTAGATTGGAGTGTAATGTTAGTATTCGAAGGTGAGCCCTGACTTCTACTCACTAGTCATATGAAAAATGTTGTATAAAGCATTTTATGGCTGTAGATGGAGCTGTGCAAAGTTTGATTATTTGCCTCATGTGACTCACTTGAGTCAGTGTTGGTTTTGGCTGAAGACTACAACTACAACTACTACACTTTTTAGTAAAAATGTGTATCATCTGTATAATTATGATTGAGATATTTTTTCAATATTTTGAGGTATTACATTATAAAAGAAGAGACCTGAGAATGGGGCCTTGGGGAACTCCATATGTTATTTTTGTTTGCTCATATTTTACATACACACTCTTAAGCCTCAAGTGTTTACCTGCGATCTCCTCCAGCGAGTTGGCCCTCATGTCCAGCATCACTGTACCGTTCATGATGCAGCTGCGAAGCTCGAAAAGACTATGTAGGGACAGAGTGGCTACGTAGGGTTTACTCCACCGCTCACCACCATCCTCGACATCCTCTTCAAACTTAAGCCACCTGTACACATCGAAAACAGAACTCGGTAAATGCATCAGACATAATACATCTGTATTTGAAAGAAGCACCAAAATAGACTTTATAATTTTCCCAAATCGCAACATGGAGCATTGTGAAGGTAATTGTAGGAGTTTTTCCTCCTTTACTTTTGACATTGTGTTTAATGAAGGCCAGAAATGTATTTTTATCAAGTTAAACTGCGCATGAAATGAAGTCAAGTGTTGACCTCCTGAGAGGTAGGGCGCCAGAACAACAGCCCTGAGATAAAAAGCTTGCAGTCAGTCACGAACTCTCAGGTGCAACAGAGGAAAATGTCGCAGCTGGCGGGACCCAGCCCATGTGGCCCACAGCAGCAGCGTACCTGGCTGTCTCTTTCCATTCGGCGTCCTCACCCTCCCTGAGGCAGATTTCGTCCAGCTCGGTGAACAGGGCGTGGGGGATGTGTTCCTCATCGCCATCCTCTGTTCCCAACAGAAACTGCACCCTCTGAGCTGGTGTGTCTGCTGCAGCAAATGGGACAGGCAGGGCACAAGTGTAGATAGAGAAAGGAGGAGGAAAGAAACCAAAGATACAACAGCAAAGATTTGAAAAATGTGATGTGCACTGGTGAAAGTCATTTGAAGAGAACTTAAATCTTCCAGAAAAATGTACTTTTATATAAAGTCCATCAATTAAAACTTGCTGGAGTCTGATTTGGTCTATTTTGAGACCTACTGTGTGAGGGGGATTCTCTTCCATCATCAGCTGTAGAGTCCCTCTCCTTGGACCTCTTCCTATGTCTGTGTCCGTGGTGACGGTGACGTCTGTGCGACCTCCTGCCCAGTGGGACGTGAACCCCAATGTAGAGAGTGCGGTGACCTGGAGACGACATGCAGAAGACAAAAGGAGTCACACACGTCAGCCAACCAGTTGCTTCTGGTTCCCCAAAATCAAGCGGGGGAAGAGACTGCACCTTTGCAGTTGTGTCCCCCCAAACATGGACAACAGGAATGAGTTGACTTTCTATATTACTGTCCTTTAGTCTTTTTGTTTTTATTGTGCTGTTTTTGTAGTTTTTGCTATTTTGTACAGCACTTTGGTCAATTGTTGTTTTTAAATGCTTTATGCATAAATTTAGATTGGATTTGAATTCATACAAGGCATCATGGAGCTAGGAATCAGGTGGATAGACTTTCAGAGCTTGTAGCTGGCAACATTGGCAATGAGAGCAATGAGAGTGGGCATCCCTGAGTGACTGAGTCAGCTGAAACACGTTGGAGAAAACGTGCAGTGAAACAACAACTATAAAAACACTCAGTAATAGTGAAACCAGAAAAGTAGCACTTAATTAATCAGCTGCTATCTCCACAGACTTTTGTACTTGCTCTTGAATACAGAGTTATTGTCCTCTTTGAAGATGCTGAAATTAATTTAGAAATTTGTTGACTTTTACAATGAGGGGTATTTAAATTTTAAATCATTACAGATAATGAGACTGGAATACTGAACGTGTCTGTTGTGTGTGCCCGTGCATGTACATGCACACATGAGCGTGCATCCACGGGGTCAGTGTGAAGATAATCCGAGCTGACTTTCTCCTCCTTTATTGCGGTCGAGCTGCCTGGCTGCTGCTTCCTTCCCGCCGGCCCTCAGCTCAGTGGCTGGACACAGACAAGACTATTGGACACCCTGTTCTTTTCATCTGCCTCTTGCACCATATGAGGTGCCAGAGTGTCCAGCATAATGTGACACCAAGAGCAATTTGATGCTAGAGAGCTACAAAATTGGATCCATCAGTTGATAATAAACTGAGTCTGTATTTCATCATTACCTCTTTTTTTTACCATTAAGAAAGCACAGGGACAAACTGCCAAGGGATTGCTCCTCTCATCACTGCTGGTATCACCACAGCTAAAGGACATGCATAGACCGCACTACTCAAAAGTGAAAGTAAACAAAATGTGTCCCACTGCATCAGCGTTATGTAACAAATGTAAGACTCAAGATGACACTCTTACACACCAATTCTGGAAATGCCCCAGCCTCCACTCACTCTGGACTTCTCTGCATTTGATTTCTACTCAAAAGTATTTGACAACAATGGGAGCCCGACCCCCTTGTGGCCATTCTGGGGTCTACAAGTGATGCTGCTCTGAACTCACTGAACTCTGGTTGTGACAAATGGCCAGCGAATCTGGGAGAGTGTTTAATAAAGCATGGGGACTAATGTTAAGACATTTAAGGTGTCTGAGGGAAGCAAAGGTGGGGGATGAATGAATGAAACAACTGTAGCTGTTTTTCTCTCCTTGCTTCTCTCACTTGGTTTGTGTTCCTTGTCTATCTCACCCACTGATAATTATAACTGTATGTCCATTTAAGCCCACTATATGTTGTTCTTGACAGAAAATGGAAAATAAGATTGCTTTTTTGTATTATGTAAGAAGGGATATGTCCTACAGTAACCTACAATAAAAATATTCTTTTGCAGACTGGTCCCCAAACTCTGCATTTTTGGATAATTTTCTGTTTTTCTTTCTTAAAATGCTTTTATTTTCCTATTCTTGCCTTGTAAACTTTTTTGGTTTTTATACATCAAATTGTTTTTAATCAATACTTTATAAGGGGGTGCTCTATAAATAAAGATTATTACTACATTATCGTTATTATCATGATAAACTGATAATCAAAGATATTCAGTAAAATACAGAACTAAACATTATTTATTTAGTCTACACTGTTGACATTGAAAATGGTAGCTTGAGTTTTTTTGTCAAGAAAGAAAGATCTTCCTCTTTTATAGAGATAACTTACATTTCGTCTTAAGAGACACTTCAGTCTTTGAAATTATGTTTTTTGGAGGTGTCTCAAACTCAAAGATATCATTTTCATCAAAAGAAGAAAAGTAAATTAACTCAACAAAACATTATTAGTTGGTAAAGCTTTTTTGACACTTTTTCAAAGATTTGAGTTTGAGTCAGATTCTATCAAGGTAAATATAGGAGTGTATTGGAGTACTGCATTATAAATTATATAGTGAAGCATGATAACCAATCTAATAATAAGTGTTGGGTTCAGAAAAAAAATAGCTTATTCTGTTTGTTATTGTCACAGTACCAGTGAAAAACACAGTATGTTTTCATTTTGTCTGAGGGGAAAATATCCCACATCAGTGTCAATTGTTTTCACTTGCTTGGAGACACGACTAATCACATCATAGCGCACTAATCAGATTTAAGCAAAGCAAAGACATAGCATGAATCACCTAAGAGCACAATGACATCATAGCATCTGAAAAGAGCTGCTCACTCAATACATTTCACCAATAGGAATACAGGACAGAGGTTAAGTGAGGTCTCAGAGAATGTAATGAGAAAACTAACTATATGTCAAAATGCATTTGCCATTTGGGAGTGTATTTGACTCCGTCAGAGTGTTCACTAATGTAGACGCATTCATCCAGAGCTAATTGCTGTTAGCATCCTCTAAATTATTTATGTCAGAAGCAGAGGAAAGCGGAGAGTCTTTGCACATCAAGCAAATTTCACAATAAAAGCCAGAATCCAGCAGACAGGAACAATAAGGTATGAGAGGGAAAACGTAAGGACAGAGCACTAGAGCTTTAAAGTTCATGAGTCAAGACTCATGAGTGGGGGACTCAACAAAAATAGCTTGCCTCCCCCGGGCCTGAACAACAACTGCTGATGTCATAGGATGTCTTTTTCTCTTTTCTTCTGTCACCACGTCTCAGCGGCTTTCAGTCAGTCGAGGCTTGAATTCATGCAGTGGTGTGTGGCGTGCTGAGTTTTTGGTGCTCCATATCCTTAAGTCTTTGTGTGTGTATTCATGTATGCACTGCTCTGCACAGCAACTCTGATTGGCTGGGGGTTGTGCACTCTCTTCACACAACTGGCTCTGGCTATGTGGCTCTGATGCACAGGAGCAGCAAATTCCCTCTTTTGCTGCAAGTTAATTTTCAGGCAGGACAATAAAGACTGACCTGAAGTGAACTGAGGTCTTGAATCAGCACATATTTTTTATAGCTTCAGAATTCAATACTATCAAATGTATTATTAATGGAGATTGTACAGTTTCAAAACTGTGGTACTGAAAAAGTATCGTGTGGTAGGGCCAAAGGAGTACAACTTACATTGGCACTTTGACACCAAACATGGAGCCACATATTTTCACCTTAGCCACCAAGAAAAGCAACGAAAAGTCAAAGAATTAATTCTCAACAGAATGCCATTTTTTCTTTGGACTTCTTTGTTCTGACTTCTTTAAGAGCAAGTCAATAATTAAGTTATTATTAAAACCATTAACAATCAAATGAGGAGGAAAATTATGATAAAAAGCAGATACATTTATGTAGTCTTACAACCATTACCACCAACATTTACAAAAGGCCCTCTGAGGGCAACCGTAACGCTGATGTGGCCCGGGATGAAACTGAGTTTGCCCCCCTGACATAACATAATTCAAACATGTCACTGTACACCAATCTAGGATTGGGATCCCTATGGAATCTCCAATGGAAACAGATCACCCAAATATGAGTGTATGAGTGCTGGGGCTGGAAAGAGCTGTATAGTTGGGACAGAGATAACTTCAGAGGATCTCCCCCTCCTCGTCATTACAGCAACCATCATCTGAGGATGAGGGTCCTTCAGATGAAAGCGCTGTCTCACCGGCACCGGAGTGGCAGAATCAAAGAGTGACATCTTTGCCGTCTCCCTGGGCGAACGTTGCCTGGCAACGAAAATACAGTGGATGCTGACAGAGGAACAGGTTCTGCTTCAGTTATAACTCACACTTTCTATGAACCAGTTTTTTTTTAATATAATTTGAATATTATATGAGAAGGAATTGTTATGTTTATTTTCCATTTTGCCCCTTTGATTCTGTTTTGTACATAATTTTCTCAAGATGGTTCTTTTTGTTTTCTCCTTTCTTCCATGCTATGATTGCTCAGAAAAAGTTACAAGTTATATCATCATGACTGATACATCTGTCATCCTCAGCACATTCTGGGACTTATATTCTGATGAAGCATTGTCATTTATTGTCCCCACTTTCCCTCAGCGTGCCTTCTGTTTGTTTCCTAAAGTACACCCAGACAATGAGCCTGAACCTCAGCTCAGCTGTGTTAAACGCGTAGGTGGGGAGATAGTAGCAGCAATAGTAGTAAACACAAATGAAGAGCCACTCATACTACTGTAGCATAACACAGACAACATGTTGTGCGGCTGCATTGCATTCTGGGGAATTTCCTAGGCATTTTTATATTTGTACAAGTAAACCCTGGAACAGATACCTTGACATCAGTTTATGTTCTGGTTAAGTTAAAAAATCAACAAAGCTAGTATTTGGATCAGGCTCTGACTCAATTCGGTATGCTGCTGGTGCAGAAATGGGCATCTCTGTCTCTTTCATGAAGGATCAAATGCTGATGCAAACATGCTTGCAGTTCTTTGATGCTGCAGGACTTTCATCAAACCCTAATATTCATTTGTAATTATTGAGACAGGTGGACAAGTTTTCAGCCAACAGTAAGCTCTGCTGTCAGTGATGCTGCTATGTTAGACAGGTTTTCTACTATCAAATTCTGCAGGAAATATATTGTGACATCCCATCAGTTAAGCTTAACTGCACAGGGAAAGAAATTACACCAAATAACAAAATGGGTCCAAAGATACAAAGATATCAATAACAGCTTTACTTGTATATGGTATTTTTGTATTTTGATGCTGCTTTGAAGGGACACTGATTTTATATGTTTTGTTGTCATGGGAGGGGCCCATGCCATAGCCTTGGTGTAATGGTATGGCATGGGCCTAGGCCAAGGAAGAAATTTTGGAGCTGATCTGAATCTCAAATTATTTTTCACTTTTACTAACATCGTGAGATAGGGCATTTGGCCTTGGCAGTTGCTCAGCATCAGACTCCTACTCAGTGAGCTAAACCAGTAGTATAGTACTCATCCACTGATCCAAAGAAGCAGCTGGTAATAACAATGTGTAAAGCAAGAATATTTTCACATTTAACTCTGTGAATTAAGGGTTTATTTCTACCTAGCTACAGCTGGTGAATATTTGAAAAGTGAAAAGACTAATAAAGACGGCTTTGGTGAGTTTTACTTTATTTCTATCAAGTTGTGAGTTAAGAGATCAGACTGGAAAAGTATGTGTTGCATGAATACCAAAAGTACAAGGTGTACAGAGTGAAGAACACCAAAATTCCTAAGGCCACTGTGTCGGCCACTGCCCATTGCAACTTTTGTAATGATGATAATCATCTGGGGAATGAGTATAGTACAGTATTTTGCCAAAAGTTATTAGCAAAATATGTTGTTTTTTGAAGAATGTCTTTGCTTTGTTTGCTTTGTGAAATGAAATGATGGGTTAACAAGGCAATTAAGTCTGAGTTCAGTAAAACAGGGAAGGTTGAATTCAGAGGCTGTACAATTGTATTTTTCTAGTCTGAAAAGTTTTACTCTGGAAATATATCCAGACGTATACTGTATAGTGGTTGTGCTTGCAGATTTGCATATCATAGAAGAGTGAGCTAAAGGTCTTGGTGGAGGTCTGTAGTCTCTAAGTGCGTATAGTACGTACAGTTCTGTAAACCTAAATGTTAATTATCACTTTTGGGTGTTACCTTCAAGTTCTTCCTTCTCAAAGTTGGTGTTGAGCATGGAGCGTGTGCCCCCGCGGTCCACCACTGCCTCCTCATCAGTTCTCTAGAAGAGACAAACACACAGACGAAGAACAATGAACAATTTAATATTACTCTCTGTAACACTTTACAATAGTCATCATTAAATGGTAAATTGATAATTAATTAAACTTTAACAGTTATTTAACTGTTAAAACATTCAAACATTCAAACATTCAACCATGTACTATTAAGCAATTGTAATTTTTTATAAACATCAGTTGAAACTTTATAATGGGAATCCAAATAATATTATTGATGCACAACACAGTAGTTATTAACCATTTGACTTTGAGGTTAGGTAATCAATAATAAATATGTCACATCATTTACATAAGTTTAAATAACGAAACATATGTGCATTACATATGTATGTAGGTATTACAATCATCAGTTGCAACTGTATAATAGCCCTCCAACTAATGTTTATAGATGCTTTATACATTCATTATTAACTATATGAAATGATAATATAACATCAAATTATAGCTAATAATAATAGATTGTACTAATAATTAGTAAACATGATTAGCATTTCATTTTGTTTGTAGTAGAATAACTCTTAATCTAACTTTAATTCATTATTCTTTATGATTTATCATCATCATTTAAGAAGTATGTATAAAGTGCTGCCCAATTTTCACACAGATTCGCACACATACACGTACTGTAAGATATGAAGCATATAAAGGTTAACACATGAGCCACATAAGACACCACTTAATCATTATTAATAATTAATAGTTATTTCCTGCTGCTGATCTCTGACACGACAGACTAAGGAGTCTGTCTGTCCTCACTGAAGCAAAATCCATATTTCATCTAAATGCTACAAGTTGTTATGTAAGAGCACACTGAGAGCTACACCCCCCCCCCCAACCCCTGCCTAGTGGGAGGATGTGTCTTCGTATGAATACGCACGCACACAGAGAAACTCAGCATTATAAGGCTAACTTCCACTGGCTGTCACCATGGCAACAAAAGGCAGCCGATCATAAATTGAAAAAAAAGCCATACTCATCTGCTGAGTGCCAGATTACGCTGTTTTTGAGTCATGGTTTTTAATAAGAACGCATCATTGTGCGTAAGCCTTCAATCATGTGAATGCTCCGACACCCACACACCTCTGGCAAGACGGATTTCTCGGTGACTGGAGCAACTGCAGACACTGGATGCTTAAAGTGGAAGGAGGGACTGGTGATAATGGATTCAACATAGTGCTCTTCTAGTTACTCCACTGCTATAAATAGCTCTGACCTTGAAAAATGAAAGAGGGACTGGTGTTTGAATGTTTACTCTGCTCTTTAATATTTAATGAAAACACTGGCTTGTTATTCCTGGTGTTTTCAATTGTTTTGCAGGATGGAAACTTAGACATCATCTGATCCTGCAGAATTAAGATGTTCCCAGAGAAATACTGCCACACAGCAAAATTGTCAGCTCTGATACCTTAAAAAATCAACACTACATGTCTGCATGTCTGCACCGATCAGAGTTATTTTAGCCCTTTTGATCGTTTTGAACAGATGCCCTCGAGCCATATCAACTCTCCAATCAACACTTATCAGCTCAAAATATGTGTCACTGACAAACTAACCCTTATGAACACTGAGGGTTTTGTAATAACATGAGGCTGCATGTATCCAGTCATGCTTATTTAAGCCAGTGGACAGTGATCTATACAGACAGCTTCCTGTAGTTACTCATCAATTTGAAAACCTCACTGTCCAGGGAGTTGCACGCCATGAACACCACAGAACAAAAAGTTGTCATGGTGATGCCTCCTCCATCACCTTCTACCTCCTCATCTGCCTCTATCTCTCTGTATGTGTGCTTTTGTTGGGAGTCCAGTGTTTATCATTTGGATGTGTTCTCTGCCCTCTAGACGTCCTCAGTGAATTAGCTGCAGGTCTCCTGACTGTGTACCTGCCCTGCATTAGGTCATTAGTGTTGTAACATTGTTATTTTTACATTGTCTGAGTTCCCTCGTTGTTTTTAATGTGACTTTGCAGATATTTAGCAGTCATAGAATGTACCTAAGTAAATTCATCTATTTTATTCATTTTATTTGTTTATTTAACAGGCACAATGGACAAAATCATCGACCGTTCAATAGTGAGCAAAACAGCTAAGTTTCATCAGCAGCTCCATGGCAGGCAAATCTACAAAGATTTCCATTATAAAAGTAATAAACACACCATGAAACACTACGATAAAAAATAAGGCATGGCAACATCTTTTGAATGAACCAGTGCTTTGTGTCATATGTGGATTATTTAGGAAGAAACATGTTTTCCATGTTAAATCAAGTTTCCTTTTTTGTTTTGCGCCTTGTTTCTGTTTTGCGTGTTGTTTTCTCTAGATTGTTCTTTCTTTTCTTATTACATTTCTCATTTTCCCCATACTGATCTTGCACAAGATAATGATAGTGACATGGCTGGAAAAGTTAATAGTTGTTTTAGTTATTTACCATTTAGACAAGACAGACAGTGATGGCAAACGGAAAACTTAGAAATCATTCGGAAGTAAGCTTGCGAGAGAGATACCGGAGCTACCACATCCTTCACTCAAAATGAACTGTGACCATGTCACACACATACTGTAGTTAATCACTCCCACTAGATTGCGAGTTAGAGGAAGCACATTAAAAGCCCCTTCATTTTTTGTTCCATATTGCATGGCTTGACCGTGTAATCTGACTAGGATGTCCTTCACTGCACTTCATGTGATTAAAAAACAAAAGCAGTACATCAGATTTATGTAGCACAGCTAGCCCAAGATGACCACATAACTAATGTTTTTACCACGGTTAGTGGAGAATTTGAATACTGCCTTAAATATACCTTGTGGCAATCAGATACATCATTAGTGTTAAAGGTGCACCTGAGTTTATCACAAATAATTATTCAGCATTAGAAAAAAGATTGAATGCATACATCCACATTAACATTTATACACTTTGACATCAAGAGACATAACATAAAAAACTATACCTCTTAGCAAAATAATTCAAATAATCCAATTTAAAGAAGGCAATCTAAAAGTTGGGGCTATAAAGAAATGAGCAAATTGTCTTGTACTCCTTTCACAAGGAATATAGTTAGAGGCCATGGCTGAAAGCGAATAACACAGTATTAAGATGTCAGAAAGATATTTTCAGCACCTGTACACAGAGTGTAGAGATTAAAAGGATGACTCAGAAATGGGTTAGTATAGAGGAGTTAATACTTTTATATTGAATGTTACTAGTACGAGAGTAAAGTGCTATGCATGTTTTCAATGCTCTCACATAGTTTAGAAAAATCAGTGGCTTAAGGTCTAGTCCACATGTACATGGGTATTTTCAAAATCAGCGTTTTAGAACCATTAAAAAAAAAAAATCTGTCCATATTAACACACTGAAAAAGCACATCATGTTATAAACAGGGAGCAGAGTGTAATGATCGGGCAGGGAAATGTGACTGCTGATCACAGTATACTCCCAGATAATGCTATTTATATTCAAACATTTTCAGGTGTTTTTGTCTCTTCCATCAATGTACTTACAAGTCCGTTTGTGTCTTACTATTTTCACCTTGGCAGGAGTTTTCGAAAAGCTCTGTTTTCAGTGACCTAGAATGCTGTTTGTGTGTAGGCGAAAGGCCCTAATGCGTAGAAAAGCTTCATTTTTAAAAATACCCACGTAGGTGTGGACAGGGCCTAACTGTGCTGTGGACTGATAAATCCATGGCGCTGTCCGTGGTGCTGAAGTAGCAACAGATTTGTAATTGTGTCTTTTACCTCTTAGTCCCACCTGTCTGTGAGTTATGTCTTCGATCTACAATATTCCAGCTATCACAACCATTCATCCTTCACCAGGGTGCTCCCATTGGGCCACCTCCTCTCTTAAAAATTAACAAATTGCCTGCTACGTAGACGGCAGAAGTAAGTCGGCTTGTGAACTGACTGACTAACTGACTCGCTAGTTCTGACATAATTTTTACCCCTCAATCGTGTAAATTTGTATAAAATGAATTCATGTGTAAAATTGAGAGAAAAATGTCAGGCTGACTTGCACTTGCATGTTCCCAGCATGCAAGTCTGTTAGCCATTAGCTCCCCAGTTACAGTAGTTCACCAACTAGCCCTAGCCCTACTTCTAGGATGACACATTTCTTGAAGCTGTGCTACTTTCTGATGTGACAGAGCCTAAAGGGGTGTTTCATTTTGTACATAAATGTCAATGTATATTTTTCAACTTTTTGCCTAAAGGAACGTCTTTTGTTGAAGGATCAGTGAATAGGATTTCGTGATGTTTCAGATTGCAGCCAACTCATCTCACCCTCCCCTTCCAAGCATGAGACCTATGGCCACAAAACTCACAAAATGCAAAGGCCATATCTGGAGCCAGTGTTTGGCTTGTCTGTTTGTCTGTGCTACTGTAGAGACACGACGCTGCAATATTTAATAATTATTTTCAGGTGATTATACACTAATTAAAACATACATAGGCATATTATATTACATTTCTGCCATATTCTACCATCAGATCCCCCTAAATCTTACACATTGGACCTTTAAATTTGCCTTAAAAAAGAAAAAAGGTAGAAATAATCATCACACAGCTTTTCTAAACCAGACAGCAGAATTTGAATCAGCAGCTTTTCAGTCAAAAATCTGCACCGCTAACCTCTATGCTACAACAAATACCTCCTCAAAATGTAACCAACGGAAATATTAAAGGTTCTGCACTTCAAAAACTGAGCACTATACTACACTGTAAATAATGACAGAGTAGACATGTGGTAAACTGCATTTTGACAAGCTAAAGGTGCCTGATGCTGGCCATCAATCTCTGATCCTGAGGGATTAAGCAAGAGAACTGGTGGTACAACACTCGCTCAGAGACACACACGCACATGTACAACCATGTGAGAAACAAGCCAAAGCATCACAGGAGTGTGTGGACAGATGCTGAGAGCTGACATGGTGGGCTTACTGTATAGAAGGACATTAACAGAGCGAGACATGTAAGCACGCATACAGTACACAGGCCCAGATGGGGATTCATTATCAAGTCCCTGCAGACAGACTTCCCTAGATTTCCCCTGGCAGATAGTTAATCTCAAAGACTTTTTTAATGTGTTAATTTTGTCAATGTCCATGCCTCTGCATTCCAATTCACTGTGATCCAACCCTCCACAGACTTACACTGTCCACTGCACGCTATCTTCAGCACTCAAGACACAGAGGTCACATCGTAATGCCAGGGTGGCCATAATAACTAAATAAAGACCTGACAAACAAGCCTACTAACTGATAAATCTCTTATCTCTTTTGCCCTCATGGTCGTGACGGCAGCAGAGATGTGAGTGTTTCTGACAAGCCTGGGAGAGGAGCAGGGGTTTGGCACTGCTGGTTGGCCCTGCAGGTCCCCGGGGAAACTCCTCAGTGTCTCCCCATCCCCGACCCATGAGAACTACACACTTCTAAATACAGCTAGTATGCAGCCACCAGCATGAGTACCTGGATGCAACAGGATGAGGATTTTAAAACCACTGTTGCATTATATTGACTGTGTGTAACCTCCTCTGTCTAACACATGTCGAACCAGGATGGTGATAGTTGTCTCCCAGGTCCCATACATCTATCCTGCATCTCCCCTGCATTAGCACTGCAGCAGACACTGCACCACTGTAGCAGTTTGACAGGCAGGCTATAACATATTTATCTGAGGAAAAGAAACAGTATTTCACTACAAACAGTAAAAAAAAAACTTAAGAAGTAAAGCATTGATGTGATTAAATCATTTACTGATAAATCATTTGGGTGACATTTACAATTCGTTAAATAGCTACACTTATTTTTATTTATTTATTTTTTTAAGTATATTAAATTTGTTTGTTACCTTCATCTTATAATTGAGTGTGTTGCCATGCACATCATCTGGATATGATCAGGTTTCTGAGCATGCACAATAAACATCATGGGCCCTGTCTTACTATACCCTACTCCCCTGGTGCAAGATGGTAAAGAATAAAATTCTAATTGCTAAGAAATGGTCACAGTCTCCTGACTGGCCGCAGCTCCTCTTGGTCGCCCAATGAGGGTTAAGGATGTTTACTGTAAGGTTACATTTAAAAACAGACATATTCTTGACTAAGTGGCCCCCAATAACTTATTTTGTCAATTGATGTGAACTGAGTGACAGTAAAACTTCTTTCTCCTACTTTAAATATAAACAATACTTTTTCTTCTTGTGTATTTATCGCTTTTCACTGGGTTCATGGACAAAAATCATTATTCATCCCTATGTATGGACATTAAGAGGATGCCAAAACTCATGAACTGTCTCCTGAAGATATTGCCTATGTTGTTTTCTCTGAACTTGTGACTGTACTGTATGATTTCACTTGTTAAAAGGAAGTGAAAAGATGTTTAAAAAAAGAAGAAAAGAATGCAAATCATCCTGCAAAAAATCAGATTGGATTCTAATACAAGAGGAGAGCTGGTCTCTCCCTTCAAAACAGAAAAAAACATCATGCAACCCACTGCTGTTATGTCTAGACTGGAATGTGGAAACAATGCAGTGATGCTGCTGCTATTAAATGACTAGACACCATTTACCACAGTACCATTCGATTCATTACCTAAGACAGCTGTTCGACTCACCACTGTCACTTATGTAAAAGGGTTAGAGGTCATCAATGATGTCCAGAATGGTGCCAGCATACCTGCGTTTCCATTTGTAAGGCCATGTTTTCAAAGTTGCTGAGATATTTTACAGTGACATCAGATCACAGGATTAGTTAGATTTAAAAGTTCCTTATAATAACTGTGAATCCAGTAACAGCTCATTACTGGAATGAAGTGCAGTGCAAACTCAAGTTAGAGATATTCATTCCTCTGGGGGACTTAAAAGTTCCACTTACTGATATTTTTAATATTTCAATGCTCTTTTTTATCTGTATGATTCGAATTTCTGCGAATGGCAATACGCAGCTGCTCAGCTTTTAACTAGAAAAACCAAGACATTGCATATGACAATTTAATCCTCTCTTCACTGGCTCCCAATTAACTTCCACATTGATTTTAAAATTCTTTTGCTAACTTTTATAGCCTTGCATGGTCCAACACCCCAGTATATTGCTGACCTCCTCCCTTATATGGCCAATCAGGCTCTCAGGTCTTCTGACCAAAAATTACTGACTGTCCCTCAAACCCGCAATAAAAGCCTTTCAAGTTGTTGCACCCAAATAATGGGATGCTCTCCCCTTACCGCTGCGATCCCTAGACTCCTGTGATGTTTTTATGAAGCAGCTGAAAACGTTTTTATTCAGACAGGCTTTGGGCTAACCTGTCTGAATAGCTGCTCCATTTTATTTATTGATTTTATTTGCTTTTTCCTCGCCAGTGTTTGATATTTTGTGTTTGATTTTGTGTCTCTGTGTGTCTGACCCCATTTGTTTGTCTGGTTTGCTGTGTATTTTGACTGTCAGCCCTGTGCTGTTTTTTGTCTTTGCTATTTTTCAAAAAATACTGTTTCTTAATAGTCTAATTTTCTAGAGATGTAAAGCAGTTTGTGATTTTGTATCTGTGAAAGGTGCTATACAAATAAACCTAACTTACTTCCAAATATTTGTTTAATTGTGTGTTTGATAATTGCGTTGTGTGATTGATGTTGTATACAGGGAGCAAAATTTTTTGTCCACCGGCTGAATGGCTATAGTGAATGTTCAGATTTTACCAGCCACTCAATAGATTATTATTGTGTTTATTCATTTATTTTTTTATTTGGTTGGTGAGCAAAGTAAAACTCACAGCCACTTGCATGTTTTACCACTATCTGGCCTGGGGTCTGTTGCTAATTTTGTGCCCTGGTTGTATATCTGTCATTTGTTTGCCTTTAAAAGAGAGCCTGCATGAATACATTTTCCTGCTATATACTGCACATGCTACATTCTGCTATTCATTCCAATACATTCATTTATTGGTTTATTAAACCAATGGACAGTGTACAATAAATATATTGCACCAGATATAGCACAATGCTAATTTTCATCTGTTGTCTGTTTTGAGAAAGCAGTCTCCACTTGGTAGTGATCTTGTGTGCCTTTTTTTGCCATAATGAACTGTTATATTAAATTGTTTAAGGGGTGGGGGAGCTAAACCAGTAGTAATTAATAAAATAAACACACAATGGTCATATACAAAAAAGTTTCAAAACTCAATAAGTAGTATTTTTCAATAATATTGCAGTTAATTTTCTTGAGGCTTCACTGATACAGTAACAATTGAGAGTTTTGCCTTTACTCTTTTCCCCCTTTCACTGGGTCTGTATGATGTTATTAACATAGTAAGAGTTGAAAGGGGCATACAGTGAACTAGAAAGAATAAAATCAACTTCCTTTCCCAAAGTGATTTTTATGTTTTACTTTACAGTTTATCTGACATAATGATTGATGTGCTATGTGATGCTATGCCCCTCTCTGCTCCGTCCCAAACAAAGCTTTAACCTGCTCAGTATGACAGATGAGCCAGAATCTCCTCCCTGCTGGTTCCTGCATCTATTTATAGATGCTGGTTTTCTCTACCTCATGATGCTGACCCACCCCAGACCTGCCCAGAGAGTCGCATCCCCGCTCACCAATCTGGGTTGAGATTAATCTGCCCGCCTTTACGGCGTGCAGGATAAAACCATGTCTTTGACCATGGGATCAGTGATGGAGGGCCCTGTGTGGTGGAGAGAATTAAATCAGGCGTCTCTCGGTTGGTCCGCTGGTCGGTGATGAAGGCTTCAGGGGGAACAGGAGCAAGGAGCACGTGACCAAGACCCCAGGGGAGTCAGGATGGGAGGGTTGGGGGAGGTGTTGACATGTGACCAGGCATGATGAATACACGTCACATATACGTTTATTGCATCTTCTATCATCTATCTTGTTTTCATCATAAGCCTTTTAGCTTTACAAGTTATTGATTTGTTCATGTGTAGGAGTATATACACATAAATATAGTATGCACAGCCTCGTACAGTGTAAGCTGCACATGTACTGTACACACAGGGACACACATCATGCATATAGAAACACTAATGCATACAGTCCCTTCGCAGTGGTGTGATGGGGAGGAGCAGTGTGGATGGATGAGCACAGGGCAAGAGGAGCAAAAGGCTTCAGGCCTGGAAACGAACCGAAGTCCAGAGGATGTCACACAGTGTTACAGTAAGAGTGCATGTGTGTGTGTGTTCATGTATGTGCACACAGTGCAAGCATTTGTGCAGTGATGGTTAATTAGAGCATCATGACCTTCGTGAGAAACGCATGACATTGGATTTCATCTAATTTTGATTCAATGCACATACCGTAGATGTGTGCAGTAGAGCTCCGGTCCTGAGCTAGCATAGATTTTCTTGCCTGAGAACTTAAAGTAGGTGAATAGTTTTTGGTTTTATTTTGACTTATTCCTCAATAAGAACCACAGAGGAGAAAATCATGTGGACTTTCTATTATTGTACATTTATTAAAGCCATAGTAGATAATGTTTGAAATAAAAAAGAGCAATCTCCTTCTTACAAATGAAAAGGTCAATTCCTAACCAAGAAAATGTACATTTGCGCAATGTAATACACTTAAAGATTTTGCTGCTACAGCCTCACTTGGCCTGGTATGACGAGTAGCTCATGGTGCCTAATGTTAGCAAGCTTTAGATAGACGCTGTGTAACTGACATTTTTGAGAAAATCTGACGTATTGTTCTTCTCTCCTTGCTCCTGTGAAACTACATTTTATCATGTCAATATTCTGACTCACCGGATGTTGACTATGGTTTTAAGCCTGCCATTGGCCAGCTGTTTCAGGCAGCACCGTTTTCAAAATCCCCTCCACTACAGGAAAACAACAACCTCAATGCTAAATCGGTGCCATAAGGAAAAAGTAATTTTCCTGCATACTTATAACATGAATGAAGGCAGCTTGGCTATTTCAGGCTTTCTAACACTTTTCCTTAGCAGATCTAGACCTAACAATAGTTTTTTTCTTTGGTAGCCACAATGCATAACACAGTTAGTGACAAAAAAAATCTCTACAATTACCCAAACACCAAAATCCCTCACAGGATTACCACCAGTGTTTCCCTCTGAAGAACAGGTGTCCCTGGAAGTACCGGATCTAGAGTTACAAGTTTCCAAGCACTTGTGCATCCATGCAAAGGTTTCCCACAGGTTGATATATTATTTATGGTGCTTGTAACCAAGCTGAATGGTATCTAGATGGCTGCAAGTACTGAATTCACACGCTAACTACAAATTGCTCTTAAAGGCACCATTACAGCAGACTTTTTAATCTGTGCTTTGAAATGCGTTTTTAGACATTGGCCACCCAGATAAATTCAATACAAGAGAGAGAGACACTGGAGGCATTTCTAAAGCTATTCATCCACCACCTCTCAAAACCTGATTACACACCTCAGGCTGTTACACGTGCGCTCCGTGTCCCTGACCACTCTTCTTAATGAGTTTTATGTCTGACATTGTTAAACAGGGCCTGCAGAGAATCGAGCGATTGACCCGAAAGGGCGAACAAAGCCTCGGTATCACCACGCAGCCACCGCCCTCGCTTTTGTAAACACATCTGGTGACCACTGGAAAGAGGAATAAGAACCAACTATCGTGGGAAAGCAAGAAGTGAAAAGATAAGCAAATTGAACAACCGGTCCTTTTACCTGGACATAATCCTATACTAAATATTCACTGCTTTTGACCTGACATTGGAGAAAGGATGACAAAAAATTCCTGTAGACAACATCTTGCAGTGTGTTTTCAACTGATACAATCCAAAAATAAACCCAGCCGACAGTGAAAGTGACCTTAAGTATGTCTGCTTTCTGAACATCCTGCTCCAAAAACACGACTCATTTCGCCACATCTTACAGTTGCATCCCTAAATCTCCTCCACAGTGTGCTCCAGTTTCCTCCGGACTTTGACCTCTTGGTGATACAGTGCAGTTAAAGGTGAAAGCCACTCAACTGAAACTCTTGCAAAGTGACAGCCCAGTCTGCGTTTGTCACGTGTAGACCACCCTGCCACAGCTGAAGAGCGAATGTAAGACTGTAATTTGGCTTGTCATAGCAGTGTACAGCCTGGAGCTACAGTAGTGACGATCGATGGGAGACTGACTTTGTTGACTAATGTTGTTTGAATGAACGCACAAATTGTCTGAGGGTACTTTTAACACCATTTTGATTTAAAGGAACACTTCGCCTATGAAAACAGTTTGTCTCCAGCAGCTCTGGAGGAAGCATTGAAAAACCATAAATAACCAGAATGATGTCATCATTACACAAAGACTACCTTACAAACCGGAGGTGTGAAAGAAGAGTGAAAGAAGAGGGCACTTTGGACACAATGAGGGTCTGACAGAGTTCTTTTTTTCCCCACATAATTTTATGTGACTCACAGTTGGAGCCATTCTTCAGCTCAGATCAGCATGAAACTCTCCCATTTTCATTATCAGTCCAATATATGCATAGGTTCATTATAGGTTCATTAGAAAATACCTGGTTCTTTGAGGCAGGACTCCCAAGTGCATTTCATTAAGAAATATACAATACATGTCTGCCACTGATGGTGGACAGAAGCTAATGACTACAGTGATGCAAACAACCTCTCTCCCACCATAAATTCAGCAATCAGCTGTCAGGAGTGTGGACAGTATGGAGTAAGAGAGACTGAGCTTCCTACTTGAAGTAAAAAATACTATAGTTCTACTACTTGCAGCAGTTTAGACTGTTGACCAGTGTTATATTGTTTGGGGCAAATTTATCTTCCTACAACCCATTTACATCCCCTTTTCTGTCCCTCTCCACCTCTGCTATTTATAAAGATAATATTAAGCTAGCAGTTCAGGAGGCAGATTTGGAGATGGGAGGGAACTAAAGCTATTGTCACCCTTTCAATTTCACCAACTGATGAAGATATTCTGGGGTTATACAAGCTGCCGATGATGTGTGTAAGGTTTAATGCATTTTTTGAACTTGCGACGGGGGTATGGTCAAGCTAGAACGAGGTGTTCCTCTTTAAATCAATTCTCTTCTATTTTCTGGGACACTTTGGTGCAAATTCAGCAACTAAAACACAGCATTTTGTTTACAACTGCAAGAACAAAGCACTTAATTTTCACTAACCCTCTGATTTTCCGCTCTTACTGGCTTTTTCTCCACAGCAACGCTGGTGAGGCTCATGATTATCAGAGTATTTTTAACATTACACTGTGCCAAACTGGCAGGCAAAATTTCTCAGAAACAATGTCGACATAATTGAAAATGATAGTCATAACTAAAGTTCTAATCTGGCATGAAATGTTGAGCCCGACAAGGCCCAAGCCTGACAAAATTGTGAGCCTGTGAAATATGTGAGAAACAAGACCCGACCCAAACATGTTGGGTCCCGTCGAGTCCTGTCAGGTCCCATTGGGTGCGGGCACAGAACTCAAGGTCTAGTCATTAACATAAACCTAAACCTGAAATGGGAATACAGAATGAGGAACAACACTTCCAGAATCCCTAACACTGGGCAACTCTCTTAACAACACTATCCACTTGCATTATGGGAAATGTAGGAGCCAACATTTTTTGATCAAAGGCACTAATATCTCAACCTCTGTTGCTTCAATTTTTACCATTCTTTTTTTATTCTGTGTGACTGAAGTGAATCTAAGTGGGTTACTTTCCAAACATCCCTTGAAAATACTGTATGTAACAAAAACTGTTTCCTTCGTTTCTAGTTATGGATGAGTATTTATATGTGAATACTGAAATTTAGCTGTTGTCAAGACCTATTTGTTGATCACCCAGTTATGGGTGCAAGCAAACTACAGAAAAAAACATGACTCCATGTTCTACAAAGGCGAAAAAGAGACGCTACTGCTTCACCTTTCAGACTCTCAGATACCACACATTTATTTCACAAGAGCGTGAATGGCCAATTGATGAAAGGATGAAAAACTGCTTTCAAACTAATGCTCTGGCTTTCTTAAGAGACACAGTGGTTGATGCATTTGGAATAAGAATTAGCCTGCAAAACAAAAATAAAAGTAACATATTTAATTTCATGTCTTTTCATTTTCAGACAGATTTCTACCCGCGCCTGGGAATGAAAACAAAAGATGTAATGGAAAATGAGTGAATGCAACACTAGCTGGGCGTATTAACTATCCAGTGATGTTATCTTTCCTACGTAACTGGTTATAAAACAACAGAGAGGATGTCTTCAAGTGTCAACAGCGGATTTGTCTGAGAGCTTGTATTCCATTTTCTTGGCCAGTATAAATCAGAGACCTATTGATTCTCACAGGATCCTTTCCAGGAATCTGTGTACATTATCACATCTCGCTCAGGGAGGCAGATATGTGACCTCGTTTCTATGTTCTCCTGAGGTTTTCACAGCAGCAGGGATGATGAATGTTTACATTACTATACCTTGAGATCTAGGCCAGGAGGTGTGCTCTAAAAGTCATATTAGCTGTGGTAAGTTGCATATATTTTCCACAGTAATTGCAGAAAACAGCCAAGCAGGTGGTTTCATGCAAAATCCACAGTAGTGGGTTTTAATGTGAATCTGTCTATTTACATTCAATCTGCTTTAGTGGACTTTCCACATGTGCTAAAAGCTGGAATGATTCTATAGCTTGTAGCTATAGCTAAGAACTGAGATGGATTATCAAGGGCTGTACAAGCTCTATGATTGGCTGAAAGCTTCTGTTGTCATGGTTTTCATCCCTACAGATGGCCATGGTTACCGTGGCAATGGCAGTAGGATCAGCATCGGCAGCATCACAGGGAAGAATATGCTAAGTACACTCTCTACATCATCACTTTTCCCTAACCTCGCCGGACGTGGGGAGAAGAGGAAGAAGTGTGAACACTGCTTTCTAAAGATAGCAAGAAAGTTAAGATTTTTAACATCTGCCTTGATTTGAAAT